>JAJEJH010000412.1:0-91209 GCA_026122585.1 Anacardium occidentale
AATAGAGTATCAAAATAAAGTAACTGACCAGTCACCGCGTGGGGAATGGCCTCAGCCTGCTCCTGGCGAACTGCATACACTCTGGCTCTGCCTCCGCCAACTCCGGAAGGATCGGCACCTCCCTCAGGTGCTCTACCACCAACTCTAGGAATGTCTGCTCCGTCTCTCTCTGCTCTAGCTCCACCTCTAGGTGGACCACCTCGACCTCTGAACTGATCGACTCCACCTCGGCTCGGTCTACCACCAGCTCCAAATCTGGCTGGTCACGCTGCCATCATGTGCCCCGACTGATGGCACCAATAACAAACAATCTGGCTGGCTAGACACTCTCCCGAATGGCACCTGCCACACTTGGTACATTGTGGCAGCTGGGGTGCAACTCTCTGCCTCTGACTCTGAAAACCTTTGGCAGATCTCCTGGCTGACATCGGCCTCTTACCCTTGTCTCTATCATCCATCCTCTGATCTCTCTCGGATGCTCTGCTCATGGCACCCATCTTCTATAAACCGATCTCTGATCTGAGCACTCTCTCCAAGGCATCACTAAATATCTGGGGAGGATCTGCTCCTGTCACGACATCCTGATAGATTACAAGGTGCAACCTATGGATAAATTTCTGAACTCGGCTCATCTCTGTCCCTGCCAAACTCAGGACAAATCTCGCTAATACATTAAACCTGGTGGCATACTCCTTGACCGAACTGGACCCTGAGCCAAATCAATAAACTCTTGGGCCTTGGCATACAACACCTCTGTACTCCTATACTCAGCATCGAACAACTGTCTGAATTTAGCCCATGTCATCTGCTCCTTGTTGATGGAAGTCTTGGCTAGACCCCACCAAACCTTGGCATCACCCATGAGATGGAACACTGCATATCTAACCTTTTCTCTCTCTGAAAGAGTGAAGAGTCCCATGACACTCTCCATTGACTCTATCCATTCTTCTACCACCGCTGGATCCCTGGATCCACTGAATTTTGCTGGCTGATGAAGTCTACCTGATAGGTGGTAAATCGGATGAAGTCTACCTGAAGAACTAGTATCAGCTGTCTTTGTACTCATACTCTGACTGGAATCTGCATAACCCACTGGATACTGATGCCTCTCTCTAACTGATTAAGGCTGAGAGTGATATTGATACTGTCGCTGATACTGTGGCTGTGACTGATGCTGTGACTAGGAATGTCTTCTCCTTGGAATCTGATGACTCTCATACTGAGGAAGAGTAACTTTATCTGGCTCCTGAACATTACCCACTCCAGCTTACTGGAGGCTCTCTCTGACAACATCCCCAATCATCTCTCTCAACTGCTCTGGTCTCATCGACACATGGGAGGTACCCTGAGATCGCCGCCTATCACTAACACTCATGGGACGGCGGGTGAACTACTATCTGTCTCATCTATGCATCTAAGGATATACTCCTCTCTATCTATAGCATCACAACAAACTGGGGTTAGAATCATATATCACAATCAAAGCTGGAAATAAATACCTGACTGTGCCGTGAAGAGGGTCTAGACGACGGCTGCGAAGGAGAGAAAAAAGCACCACACACTTACAGCTGCTCTGATACCATCAATGTAGGACTCGCCGCCACGAGTACCCCTACTACTGAATAATAAGTAGCATTTTTATTAATGATCCACAAAATCAGGTACCCGCGATGGGAATCCTACGAAAATAAAAAAAAATGAAACTCCTGAAACCTGCTATACATTCAGAGTACAAATGTGGAAGCTGAAACTGGAATACATCATTGAAATATACAAGCTGTTCTGTATAATGGGCCCAACGGCCTTTTCATATACATACATACTGTTTCTGTACATCTGGATACATAAAAAATGTACAATACGACCACACAGGTCCAAAACTGTAAACTGTACAACTTAAAACTGAGATCGCGGTGTGGGCCCTCTTCGACAGCCTCATTCCAACCGCTCCTCGGAAACAGCACGAACCACCTGAAGGATGGAAGAAAGAGAGGGGATGAGTGATAAAGATCACCCAGTAAGTGCTCCTTACTTTCCTCAAAACCCAAGCAAGCACAAACAAACACAATAATCAAACATACCTGGGCCTCGACCCTATTCATACATCTATGCGCTTGCTAGTATCTGAAAACTGTTAACTGAATCTCATTCTCATTATTATTCATGTCATGATGTGTATGTCATGTCATGCTACTGAAATATCTCATGGATGCATGCATCTGAATACCTCTATCTGAATGTACCCGAAGGTATCTACTGTGCTGATCAGACTGGTGGACACAGGGATTCGATATCCTGACCATATGGGGTGAACAGTCTAACTACTGGCTAGAAAGCTGAATCTGAATACTACTGCCCGATCTGACTGGTGTCAGATGGTAAAATCTGAATACTATTGAATATTCTGACTGGTGTCAGAAACTGAATCTAAAATACTACTGAGCGTTCTGACTAGTGTCAGAAGGCTGAATCCCACAGATACCCCCTCGTGTTCCACCCTATACCCTTACCCGTACATCAAGTTCTGAATACTAAATACTGCTGAATTCAGATCCCTTGATCCTCTCTGAAGCTACATGTCATGCCATGATATGCATATGCAGCTTTAATATATGAGTTCATGCTTTCCTGATGCTTATCTGAAGCAATTTAGTCATTATGCTGAGTTCACATGCTTAATTTCTTATTTTTAATTCTTTTTCTGAAAATCTGCAGGTGTACGGGCGTGCAAAGAAAGTGCACGGGCGTGAGCCAGGATGCACGGGGCCGTGCGCTGGTCATGCATCTGGCCGTGCAAGCTACTGGAAATTCTGGAAACTTTTCACTGAAAGCGCATACAAGGGCGTGCGTCTGTGGACACATGGGTGTGCATATGCATTTTCTGGCCGTGCACACAGTGTGCACACGGGCGTGCATCTGGAAAAACAAAGGCATACGGCCATGCCATGCGGGCGCACGGTCGTGTGTCTTGTTCTTCAACAAGAGCACCGCTGGAAATTGCACAAAATTCACAACCAAAACAACACCAATTATAAACGTACTTCATCACATGCTCACGGCACCTCAACTAACACCATTTAAGTCTCAAATGCAACATGCATCAAGCATTCAAGAAGTCACCATGGAAGCAAGCTCTTTCTCTCACTAAAGCATGATCAAATCAACATGCAAGGATCAAGGATGGCAAAAATCAACATTTCAAACATCAACCATCATCATATAACATGTATAACATTCATCCAAGCATCACATCTCATCAAACATGCTGGGAAATTGCGAGAAGAAGTGAAAGAACACTTACCTCGTGCCATTGCTTCTGAAAACTTCTCAAGCAACTAATCTCTTTGCTCTCTCACCGAATTGGGAGCTACTTGCTGCTGGTTCTCTTTTCTAATGATGGGAGGAACTGAAAATGAAGAGAGAAACTTGGCTGAAATGCAAATAGGTGAGCAAAGAATGACAATTCTCTCGGCTCACTTATATACTATGCTATGCACGATCATGCATCAAGGGTGCACGAGCGTGCACAAGGGAAAATGAGTATTACTCATTTTCCGCTCACTCGCCTGATCGAATCCTTCCGAAAGGATTCCTACGAAAGCCACACGGCTCTGAAAACTTACTAACTTACCCCTGAATTTATCTAGACTCCCAATCTCTTTTTGAATTCGATTTCTAACCCCAAAACTCTTCCCCTAAGGGCTTTCTAACCTGGGATGCTACATACATCTATGTCAATGTATCTTTTCTTAGGTAATCCCTAGGTGGTGACTTTATTTTCAAAAGCTTTACATGGGATAAAAACCCATTGCATGCATTCTCTTGGTTTCATTTCGAAAAACCAAATAAAAAATGGTACCAATCGAATCAACTGAGCTTTACAAGGTAAAAATCATTGTTATAGTCTCTAGTGGCTCTATTGGAGACAAATATGATAATTTGATTATGATATGGTTTATTTAATGATGGTTCTTATCTTTGATGAAATTCCTTCATTCATGACATAAATACCGTTGAGCACTAATAACCTTTCTTAACCCTGATGATGGTCTAGACTTACCCTTGAAAGCCTATTCAATCTAAAAGAAGTTTATCTCATAATCAACTATTGGCACATACCTAGTATAAAAAGGCTTTTTCGATTCTTGCCTTTAAAAACCTATAACCTTGTCTAAAGTCAAGTCATATAATGGCCTTTAGATGTCCCTTCTTTAGGACCTACATGTATGTGTATGATTAAGTTAGGCCTTTTATATATGAATTCTTGTTAGTTTCAAAACCTATTCAAAATATACTAAGAATATATTGTCTGAATTTCATTAGTCTTTCTCTAAATGGTTTTTCTTTTAAAATAAATAGTTTTGAAAAGATTGATTCATTGAATTGGTCATAACATGACTTGATTTACTTTTGAATGAGTGAGATCGAGGTTTACCCATTTCATAATATTTCTCAAAATTATTATGTCCAACATTTGACCAAACTTTCATCAAGTAGTCTTTGTGTAAGAGGAAAACCTTTTGAAACTTTAGATTCAAAATTCTTTGTAACATTTTCTAAACATATTCTGAAATAGGTTTTTAACAAACACAAAGATACCATAGGTTTAAGACACAAATCAATCAACCTTTTAATGGTCTGATCAATAATGAATCATATCTAGGAGAAATTTTTTACTTTTGACCATTCACTTTGAAGTAATAAAAACACCAATGAAGGAATAAAGAGGGAGAAGTAGGATTAGAAATCTTAGGACAACCTTTAGAGGAAATAAAACAAGAAACATGATTGGTTCTCTAATAAAACTACCTATTAGTAAATGCATGGTGATAGAGTAATGTTTCATATAAGGGTTTAATACTTTCAAAAGATAGGGCATTAGTTTTGGGTTGTTAGACTATAAGGCTAGAATAGGGAATCAGGTTAAAATTTAGAGAATGAATAGGTTAGTTAGTACCTTTAGAAGATAGGTCAATGGAATGTAGTTTCAAATAGTGTTAGCTTAGGTTTTTGGTTCAAGATAGTATAGGTCAAGATGTATTTGTCAGATTAAGTATTCGGATTATAGATTTAGGTATCAAAATCAATAAAGATCAGATTAGGAATTCCAAGGCTTTAGTTAAAGGCAATAAGAGAGGGCATCAAGCTTGAGATCCAATGGGTTTAGAATTTCCAATAAAGGCCTTGCATTAGATTGCATTCATACTTGTGTATCATAGATAATAAAAGATGAAAATGAAACAAAATTGAAATGAAATAAGAGTACCTTTTCAATTTCACGATGTAGAAAGGCATGAGCCCATGAAATAGATACTCCCATGTTTAGGTTTAAGTGATGTCTAACTTAGGGAAAATTGTGTATATTTTCAAAGGAATAAAAACCAAGTAAAAATCCCTCAAGAATAAATTAATCTATTCTTTGAATAGAGGTCAATCACATAATATAAATCAAATAAAAAAAATAAAGCAAATAGAAAAAGAAAGAGAGCAAAAAAAGAAAAAAGAACAAAAGAAAGAGTAGAAAAAAAAAAACAAAATAGAAAATGAAAAGAGAATAACAAAAGAGATAAAAGAAAAGCTACTCCACTGTCATAGCTAGAATATTTTTAGGGGTTAGTGTGTCTACATTGAGTGATTTCCAAAGAAAAAATAAATACCTAGGGTAACAGTGTGCAAAGCATCCTAAGTTGTAACCTATCAAGTAACCGAGCATTTTCACCACTAATGTTGGTGTTCACACTAAAAAGAAGGTCTATACCTTTGGAAAAACCTTTAAAATTCCTTTTATAATAAAAAAAATTAAAAAAAAGAAAGAGAATCTCAATAAGTGTGACCCCAGTAGAGACCAAAGACAAATTAATCTGAGGGGTATACTGACTCTAGGCCACACTATATATGCATAAATCCTCCTGACAATTGGGTATAGCAATGAATGGCTATGGAAGCTAAAAGAATAGAAGGATCGTGCCTTAGATATGATTAAATTGAAATGGGGGATTAAATAAATAATAAAAGAAACATAATAAAAACTTTTGCGTATATTTCTTGTCAACATGTCATATGCACTAGGGGCACTCATTGGGTGGCCCTTTTTTTTTCATAAAGTAGTTAGGCCAATATAGGATAATTTGAGAAAATTCACAGCAGAACTCAAGAGACCAAATTGAGAATAGTTGGAATAGGCTCAGTTGAAAGAAATGAAACATCTCTAACACTATAATATCAGCCAATAGTTTTTATTTTTGGTAGCCATCAAGAAATATGTATTTAAATTAAATACCATGGAAATATAATGTTATCATAGTTCAATATAGTGTATACCAAAACTACGATGGGAATCCTAAAAATGTCTATTGAAAAAGTACACCTAGTAACCATAAATAGAGAAATGGTGTCTCTAAGGTTACTATAAAGAAATGTCATGAAAAGATATGATCAAACAACTCTAGTTGGAACAGGATGGTTTTGTTTTATGTGATGGCTGACTAGTTACTAGCAATTGAGCAGTAACAAACCCACTATAGACTCTTAGCAATAAGAGATAAGATAACAAAAGAATAGTCGCCAATCTTGATAACCTTAGGTGAAACATTGAATGGGCTAGAAAAAATTACCTATGGTAATCACAATTTCCTCAAAAGGAGTGTCATGTTTAACAAATATGGTTGTATAAGAAGTTGGCCTTGGTAGAGCCTTCTACATTCATGGCTTCTACTAGCCACAAATATTTCTATACACATAAATTGAGATTACCTGCTTAAACAAAAGACAATTAGATCAGTTGGTTATCAATACTACCTCAAAGCATAGTCATATGGTGTTATCCTTAGTGGAAAATATGATTCTATAAGTTTCATACTTATACCTAATTTGTAGTCATCTATGGCTTACTGGTGTTATTACTCTATGACTCAGCACATCTTTGTAGACAATATAGGAAAAAGAAGAATATCCTAGCCATAAGGTCACCACTTGGTATCTAACTAAGAGATTTTTGTAATGTGTTTACACTACTTATGCTCAAAGCATCATTTATTCTAGACTGGTTGCATTAAGAGACATGATAGCCAATGATGAGTATAAAGCATGGTAGCTTTTTGAGTCAAATGATTCAATTAGTAGCCAATAAGATAAGTATAATTGTCCATAAAGAAAAAGCAAAAAATATATATTTTGTAATTCAATTCCACTTTTGTTAAAAAATATTGATGGTTGTATTATAAATATAAAATATCAGTTATTTATATAAATAAAAGTTATTTAGGTGAAATTATGTGAAAATAATAAATAGAGTTATCTAGAATAAGTACATGCATAAATGAGAGAAATGAATTAGTCAAAAAACAACATAAAGCAATAGCCATCTATCATTCCTCTTTATTCAACAGGTTAATGTCCTCAAAATCTTTTCTCTTACTTGAGTAGCACTATAGTTGGTTAATCTTTCACTAAGCTCAAGTATAAGCTCTCTCTATTTTAGTTGGATAGTCTTATAGAGAAAGAAAAATGATAAGCCTAATTAAGCATGAGCATTGCCACATATCATGTAGAAATTCATATTTTTTTTTTTGTTAAAAATACCTAGAGTCTTCAGTTTTCAATCAAAAGACTCATTAATGCTACCTTAGCGCTCTCCAATACTGCTTAAAACCTATCAATGGCCGCTAGGCACTTGTAAAAAGAAAAGAAATAATAAATAATAATCAAAGACAAATAAAAATGTATTCATATAGGAAGTGTGTTTCATGTATACATTAGTAATGTTTAGAGGTTCATGTAAGACCCGCCACCACGCATACCGCTACTGCTAAATAATATCTTTTCTTTTATTAATATTCTGAAAATTTGGTACATGTGACAAGAATCCTACAAAAGGAAACCTGCTACTACTGTACAATATATAAGCGGAAGCTGAAAACTGAAATATACAATGTATAATAGGCCCAAAATGACCTTTTCATAAATACATACTGTTATGAACAATATACAGACATCTGAGTACATATATTTTACAATAAAAGACCCAATAGGCCAAACTGAAAACTAATTGGAGCCCTCTCCCTTCAACTACAGTCCACCCATTCCTCGCTAGTAGCAAATAAACTTGAAACAGAAGGAAAAAGGAAAGGAATGAGTGATAAAGATCATCAAGTAAACGATCCTTACTTCCCTCAACCCAAGCAAGCAACACACATAACACATACCTGGCCTTGGCCGTAACATTCATCTATTTGCTTACTGAATCTGGATATATTGCTTATTCTGAATAATTGGATTTCATTATTAATTCATGCCATAAAATATGAGTCATGTCATGCTTACTGAAAATTGAATATGCATGCATCTAAATATCTACATATCCGAATATACCTATTGTGCTGATCAGACTGATGAACACAGGGATTCGGTATCTTAGCCATATGGGCTGAACAGTCTAGCTAAGGGCTAGAAAGTTGAATATATTGAAACTGGATGATTTGACCATAGTCAGAAGGCTGGAATCTCACAGATGCCCCGTCGAGTTCATCTAAAACTCTAATCCAGATATCAAGTTTTGAATGTTGAATGACTAAGGAAATCGGATCCCTTGATCCTTTTCTATGCTGATACCTTGGCATGTCATGCTATGAGATGCATATGCAACATTATTTATCTGATATTATGTTTATCTATTACTTATTAGCCTTTAAATTGGTTTCCTATGTTTAAATATCCATTTCTTATCAATTTCTGAAAAAATTTATTGGTGCACGGGCTGTAAGCAAGGCATACGGGCGTGCGAGGAACACACACGGGCGTGTATGGCAAGGGCACACAGACGTGTGCACAAATGCATAGGGTCATGTGTTGGCTGTGTAGCCAGTCGTGCTCACTTCTGGAGAAAACTATGCATTCATTGGAAAATCAGGCACACGGCCGTGTCCTTCAGGACACACAAGCGTGTCTTCTACAATTAGGTCATGCACACTTCATGCACACGGGTGTGTCCTTGTAGAAACAAAGGCACACAAACGTGCACCTGCAGGCACACGGGCATGTGTCTTACTCTGTATCGATAGCAACCGCCTAAAACTTTTAAGAATCCACACAAATCCTTAACCAATCTGAAATTAACTGAAAGCATGCATTTCTAGCACTTCAATATGCACACAACAAACTTCAATTTCATCAATCATAAGCTACAACTCAATCCATTATGAAAACCATTCATTCTCTCACATAAGCATACATAACCATAAGCAAGCATGGTTTGTGGGTGGAAATCATCATCTCAAGCATTTTCTCATCAGCATATCAACACATAAACTCATTCATATCAATCATAAGCATGCTGGGAACACATCCAAGCATCATCAAACATCAATCACAAGCTGGAAAACGTAAGAAAGAAGTAATGAAGCACTTACCTCTTGCCATGACTCTTGGGAAACTCAATCAAGCTAATCTCTTCCTTCTCTAACTAGATTGTGAGCTGTTAGATGCTGAGAATCTGTTCTAGAGCTGGGAGTCGCTGAAACACAAGAGAAACTTTGACTAAAAAATGGGTGAAACAGGTGAGAAAAGGCTAATAACTCTCATCTCTCTCCTCTAACTCACTTGCACAGGCGTGCAAGGTAAAGAGCACGGGAGTGTACAAGAAAAAATGAAAACTTTTCATTTCCAGCGTTACGAATGATAGAAACCTCCCAAAGGGAATCATGCGTAAGCCACACAGACTCAGAAAACTTACTATCTTACCCCTAAACTCTTCTAAACTCTCAATCTATTTCTATTTCTCATATCTAACCCCCAAAGTCTACCCGAAAGGGCATTTCTAAACTTGAGATGCTACAGGGCATAACTATGATGACGACTTGAGTCCACTACAAGTTACACCTTAATCAAACTATCATCCCTTTGAATGTATAAAAATGGTTTACTAGAGTGACTAAAAAACCATGAATGATATATGAAGTAAAAAGAATAGGTTTCATAGTCTAAAATAGTAGGGCCACTTAACAAGAAGTGGGTAATACTCTAATAGTGGTTGAAGTGACAACAGATGAAGAGGTCACCTATCCCCTAGTAGGTATAGGTATATTATCATTAACCTCTAGAGGGTCTATATCTTGAGAGGTTGTTTATCATCAATGCTTAAGCCATTACAAATTCAAATGTTAGTGTAATTGCGATAAGAAAATAAAAAGTAAAAAATCAAGAAGAATAAGATACATATCAAAGTTGGCTCCTAGGTTTTCATTCACCTATGTAAGTATAAAAAGAAAAAGTATGGTAAGCACCCTCCTTAAGTGAAAGAACAAAATTGACAATAGTTACTTTAACCATTTATCTAGTTAACTCATCTTCTTATACAATCCTTAAAAAATATAGTCTCTAGAAAGCTAATAAAGACTTTTCTCTAATTAGGGCCTAAGACCCATCCAAACACTCATTTGCCTAGGTACTAGGTTTGATAATCTAGTATGAGCAACAACCTTTTGAAGCCCATGTAGTTTCATAAAGCCCTCATCTCAGCGGTCTACTACTATTTGGGACCTTAAGGGTGTAATACCACCTTGTATGAATAAATCAGAAGGGTCAGTTTATCAAAACAAAGAGAGTTTGTAAACAAGATAAAAAGAGTAATAAAAGATCATACCTCATCAATGGTAACCTTTATAACCTCATGAGACAACTTATGCGTAGCCATCTACATCATTCTTTGTCTAACTAATTAAACCATTTGAGGAAAGGTGATTGGTGCTCGTTGGTCTATCATGAGTTAAAAAGCATATAGATCATGCTTATAGGCCCAATACTCCTAAAACAAGAAGAAAATTCAGATTATGTCATGCCAAAAATAAAAAGAAACTGAGTAAATGGTAAAAACAAAAGAATACAAATACCTCAATAACCTAAGCAAATCTTATCATCTATCTTGTTCCTTAATAAAATTGATTCGAGCCTATATAAATAAACATGAGGGTATATGACCCCAATCAAAATAGGCCACCTCATCCAAATCAAGTATGGATCTTAGCTAAGCCAAGCTAGTTTTATAAGAAGTATTTAAGAAAAAGACTATCTCAAATAAGTACAGTAAAAAGCAATAAGCATACTAGTCCACCTATATCTGTGTGAATCTCTCTCTAAAGGTAATTGTAGCAGTTTTTCTTATCTTTTCATAAGAAAACTCCCCTCATTTTTTCTTTACCAAAGAATCCCTAAAGTTGCCAAATTATAGTTGTTTTCCTCCTCTTAATCTTTTAGGGTTTAAATCAAGACATCAAAGTGTACCTAATTGCCAATGCATGATACCTTAATAATGACATTAAAATCTATAAGCATGATCATTATCTCATCAAAAGAAAACTAAAAGGTATGGGTCATACCCCACTATTGCTTCAATAGAGTATGACATAGAAAAACATTTGTGTTCATCTTCATCATTAGAGGAAAGATTTCATTCACCTATCCCTTATTTGGATAATGAAAAGTAGAGATTTCATTTACCTCTAGAGGTGAATGAAATCCCTTATCTTGATTATCCAAATAAAGGGTGATCTCCACAGTTGGGAAAACAAGCTTCACTTGTAATAGGTTAGATTATTGAGATGAAATAGAGAAAGTAGAAAAATTTCTCTGGTGTGTAGAGAAAATAAATGTAGAAACTACCTCACCTTCATACCTGTCTAATCCAAAACATGCACGAACAAGATTAAAAAGTGTTCACTTGTCATATCCATGGTTTGATCCATATATGGTCTAACTTATTGTGAAAATTTGACCTAGTTTGATTAAGTAAGCGAATCAATTATTCTAGTCAACAGACAAAAAATATGGATGCATCCATGGACAATTTAAAGCCAAAAACCTAAGTAAAATTAAACGTTACCCCACTAATGGGCATTTTCATCATTAGTCAACTTAAGTGGGCGTTCAAGTCAATCTTTACTCCTAATGAGCACTTAAATCATTTTCTCACCCCAGAGGGGCATTTTGGTAAATTTTGACCCTATAGGGGCATCTTAGTCATTCATCACCCTATAAGGCATTTTAGTCATTCTCTTACCCTATAGAGGTGTTTTGGCCTTTTTTTTGCCTTTAGTAGGCACTTTAGTCATTTTTTGCCTTAAGTGGGCATTTTTAACTATTTATCACCCTGGTTAGGTGTTCTCTTCAATCTTTCACCTTGAATAGGCATTTTCATCAAATGACACCCTAGTTAGGTACTTTTAATTAATATTTTACCCTGAAGGCCAATTTCACTCATCTTTGTCTCAAATGGACATTCCTATTTTTTAAAGTGACTTAAAAAGGGAAAAACCATCCATTTTATTTGAGTCACCCAAAGGGGGGCAAATCATCTCAAATCACCTTGTAGGCTATTCATGTCATGTCAACTAACCTAAACGGGCCAAATTCAAGTCATCAAATTTACCTAAAAGGGGAAAATTCAAATCTTTTCAATCACCTTGTGAGGTATTCTTGTCATGTCAACTGGGTTTTACCTAGAAGGAACAACCTATTTCTTAAAAATGCCTAGAAGAGGTAAATCGATTCTAACTTTCATCAAGAAGGGGCAAGTCATCTTTTAGAAACACCCAGAAAAGGTTGATCTACTTTCAGTTTTCATCTGAAAGGGACAATTCTTCTTTTAAAGATGCATAGAAGAGACTAATCCATTCTCAGTTTAACTTAGAAGAGGCAACCTATCTTTTGAAGATGCCTAAAAGGGGCTTTTAGAGACTTATGGGTATATTATAAGCTTCAACCACTTTTGGAGACTTATGGGTCTATCACGGGGCTTCAACTATTTTTAGAGTCCTGTGGGACTATTGTAATGACCCAAGGGGTGAGATTGTCATTTTTGAGAGTTTAGAGGGGTAGAAGAGTCATTTTAGAAGTCCTTTGGGGCTTAGTTTGAGTTTCTGCACATGAGGGGGTGGAAATGGCTATTTTCCACCACACACGACCGTGTGCCTAGGACACACGACCGTGTGTTTGCCCATTTAGCCAGATATATGTTTATTTTCTTCAGTTGCGCGTAGTCAGCTTTCCCAGCTTATTTTCTCTTCTTCTTCCTCAGCTCCAGTGAACCCTAGAGTTCCAGAGAGAGATCCCCCATCAGCTTAGCTTCAGATTAGAGATCCAGAGTCTTCCAGAGAGAGAGATAGAGCTTCCATGGCGCGAGGTAAGTGTTTTCCTTACCTCCTTCGCTGAGTTCAGAGCCTGTTTGGCTATTTCCAGTGTATGAGAATATTATGTGTGCTTGTTTGAGTATTTCCAGCATGCTTAAGCTGTATTATGATGGATGATAACATGATTGAGTGGCTTTCCATGCTTATTTGTGTATATGCTTATATACATGAGATTTATGCTAGATGTATGTTATTTGGCGTGTTGAGATGATGATATGATGATTATGGGCATGCTAGTAGTAGTTTTGTTTGTGTATGCTTGATGATTTGGAGTGTGGAAGTGTTGGTGTGGGAATTTCTGGATTTCCAGACGCCATATGCAGTTTCTAGGTCGAGCACACGACCGTGTGTCCCGGAGGCACGCCCGTGCGTCTTCTTTTCTGCATGGGACACGGTCGTGCATGCTGCCCGTGTGCGTCTGAAAACCCAGACACACGCCCGTGTGCCCGAGTGACACACGCCCGTGTGCCCGAGTGACACACGCCCGTGTGCCCGAGTGACATACGCCCGTGTGCTTTCTCCCCCAATTCCATACGCCCGTGTTTGCTGAAGCACGGGGAGAAGAAGATGGCAGACACACGCCCGTGTGCCCGAGTACACACGCCCGTGTGCCTTGCCCAGTTTGCATGAAAATATTCCAGAATCGCACATGCCCAGCAGCACGATGGGGACACGGTCCCGTGTGCCTTGACACACGCCCGTGCGTCCCAGATCACACGCCCGTGCACAGTAGAAATCAGCAGAAATGAATTTTAAAAGAATATTAAGCCACTCTAAGCCAATTCTAAGCACACAGAACTCAGAATTAATATCAGAAATCAGCATTTCATGCATGATTATCAGCATTTAGCATGACATGCCATATCAGATATTTTCAGACTGGATCCAAGGATCCAATAGCATGATTTTCAGATATACATATATGATTTTTCATATATATCAGATAGGGGTGGATACGAGGGGGCACCTGTGAGTTCGCACACCCGCTAGAGAGGGAAACCAGCGTCCACCAGAGGACATGGTCACTGACCAAGCTCAATAGAGAGTGCTGGTTGTGCATCAGTAGATTCATTAGGATTTGAACTCACACGGCCAGGGTGCCGAATCCCTGTGTTCATCAGTCTGGCCAGCACAGCAGATATTTTTAGATATTTCAGAGATTTTCAGTACTTTCTGATACAGATTTCAGATATACTATACGTATATATTCAGGATCTTCGGATCACAGTTTTATTATCAGAAAGAGTTTTCAGAAAAGACAGTTTTCAGAAAAACAAGCCTGAGGGCAAGTTTTTACAGTTTTCAGCATACATGACATCAGCATATACATTTCATTGTCATGTACAACATCTCATGAGAAACAGATGAGAACAGATCAGTAACAGAACAGAAATATAACAGAAATCAGAATAAGAAAACTGTCTAGCAGAACCTTCTACGTGACGAGTCATGTAGTCGGTTGTTTGACCTGCGAGTGTAGTGTTTGGAAACGCTTGCTGAGTGACTTTGTCACTCACTCCTTTCCCTGTTTCCTTTTGTAGGTCAGTAGTTCGAGGCTGAGCTGGAGCGAGACCGCTGCGAGATTTTGGGGGATATGGCTCGGCAGCAGCAGTTAGCATGTTGGCTCGCATGCTTTAGTTTTCTCATGTATATGTGTGTATTACATATTAGTATACATTGTATGACAGTTTATATTATATATATACATGAGCAGCCTGGGTTTCCACGCTTACATTTCAATATATTTTAAATTATTATGATGCTGAATTATATTTACAGTTTCTTTTTATAAAGAAAATTTTTTTCAGACAGCATCAGCAGCAGCAGTTCTTTTCTGTAGAGGTCCCCGTCTTGGGTATATTTTATTATTATATACAGTATTTTCCGCAGCGCACAGTAACCTAGGGCGGGGGTCGCTACAACTATTACAGGCTTTAATTAGTTTTTTGTGTTAAGTCAAAACTAGTCATCTCATTCTCATGCTTTTATATACTTAATGTTGTGTCATGAGTTCAAATTCATATAATTACATTATCACTACATGACATATACAAAGTAAGGGGCGTATGAGACAATTTATTTTGACTTAACAAGTTTGCTCCCTCAAAAGATCATCTTGTATGCCTTAAGTTCAGTCATTAGATTTCAAGTTAAAGATCATCGATTGTAAAACAAATAGTTCCCATAGGTAAGTTTGTCTTCCTTATCGATTTGAAATATGTCCAGCCCATGCTTAAACTAACACTTAGACTTAAACCTTTCATGAGCAAAAAAATCCCTAGTTCAACTACTTGAGTTATAAGTTACTTGTTTATTACTCATCTTACATCAACTAGTAGACGACAATCCAATGGACACATGAATACAAGATTCAATCTCATATGCTTATCTTTCTTATAGGCTAACAGACGAGTCTAACTCGTTTGCATGCACTAATAATTTGTCTAAACAAATAAGGACAGGTGTTCTTAACCCTATCCCTACTTGATAGGAAACCATAAAGATATTACAATTTAGCATATCTATAGATTGATCTTGAATTAGGTGTATTCATGCATTACTGATTTGTGAATCAAGATTTTCACTATTATATAAAAACAAGTTTCATTTCTTATTTGGGAAAGGTTTGCCATTTTTAGTGGAATGGTTTGTCATCTTTTATGTGGTAGAGAGAGAGATCCACCAAAGCAAATATTCATACATACACACCATCCAAGTAATCACTAGAAAAACATACTTGAAAACACATTCATTAACCGCTAGTTAAACTATTTTGTTTGATACACATAGAGGTATCATCCATAAACCAAAGGAAAAGTTGACATCAAAATAACTAGACTTTAATATGCAGATCATTATTTGCTTCAATTATCTTCATCAGTTTATCATTCGAGAATCACATTCAAAGACATAGACACCTAAATTAGTCCTTCGATGGGGGTTTTTCTTTTAATCCACTCTATTTTTGAGTGAGAAAAGCTTATCATTGGATCTCATTGTATTCACACAAAGTACAAACCATCTAGTCCTGTATATGAACTTAGCATCATCGGTCATTCGCATATAGCATTAAACTATTCGCTTATATATTTGAATATATATATTACTTATTTCATGAGGTTTTATTTTAAATGATAAATGAATAATTGTGAGCACTCTACCATATATGTATACATTCCTCATGTATGCACAGATTTACATGTATAAACATGTGTTTAATATTCTTGTATTAGATGCATTTGAATGCATGAATAATATAAAAAGTGTCATGTGTACATTCATCTTGTTGTAAAATAAATACATGCTACCATTACTTGAATTTGTAACATAAGAACACCTACATGCATGTGTATATACTCTTTGTTTGTTGGTTTTAACAACAAATGGATAGACATAAATAAGTGTATGGATGCTCATCTAGTAGTTATTTATGCAACATTCAAAGGTTGGTTATGTGTTGCTTGATTAGAAGTTTTTTAGCAAACGAATGCTTGTTTGGCCCGTCATGAATCTTGATTCATTCCTTCACGTAATTCCTGCATGTATCATCATGATATGCAGTGGTAGAGGAATATTGACCGAAAAACAAATGTGGCCATGTCTCTACATACGTACCTGATTGGTATACATCTGTTTAGGGATTACAAATGAGTTATAATTTTTTTTTATTTTCTTAGTTGATGTATAAGAATTAAAAAATGACTTGTAATATTAATTTTATTTAATTTTTTATAGGCCTATTTAGAGTTGTATAGATCTATTTAATGTTTTGTGGATGTTTTATCACCTTCCGTGGGTGTTAAATTAAACACAATGAATTACATGATTAATTACACATTAAATCAAAATAAGAAAACTTTCAAGCGAAACACTTAAGTAGAGGTTAGTCTCTAGACCAGGCAATGTTGATGTTAAAGACCTTTTGACATTATATCTAGCTCACTAAACCTATCCATTAGATAGGTGTGGTTGGGTCCTTTGCTAGAGGCCTATGAAGTCATCCCTCTTCACTAATGTATCTTTCTCATGGTAATACCTAGGTGGCGACTCCATTTTTAAAAGCTTTACATGAGCCAAAAACTTGTTATATGCATTCTCTTGGTTTCAGTTAGAAAATCAAACAAAGTGGTGTTAATTGAATCAACTTGGCTTGATGAGGAAAAAATTTAGGAGTAATACTGTTTAACATCATCAAATGCACAGTCATAAAAGGAGTGTTATAAAGGTGAGCAATCGGATGCAACGTGATCAATATGAAGGCTATGATAGATTAACATAAAATTTGTCACTTATAGACATGAGATTTGTGTCTTTGTAGAGTATGTTTACAACAACTAAGTCTATGGCCATAGATAAATCAATCAGTGTCATATCTACCTCGATTTGGACATTTACGTATATAAGGGTTAGAGAGACACTCATCTATATCTTAGCCTTATGAGACATTATAAAAAAGGGATCATATTATGTGTTAGCTATTAGGTTAATCAAGCTAAAAAATGTTTGCTAATACTCTAATATCTAGATGGTTATAATGCTTTGATAGAGGCCACTCTTGACATGTGTTTAGATTTGATTTGTATCTGAGCACTATCAAGTTAGTAAGAAGCTTACAATTCATACACTTATGAGGGTTGATTGCTTAGGCAATAGATGATTGTGGTCTTAGTATTTGTGTATGTGAGTGTTGTCACGTGTGACTTATCAATTTGATTTAAATCGGGTTGAGAAGTCATGATCTAGATTCACGTTAACACACGACCATGTGTGTTACGCACATACGATCGTATCTTTGGATGGTTGACTAAATTTGAGTGTTTGGATTAGCATTTTGTTTGACCTCGTCAAACTTGATATTATTAATACACAATCATGTAGATTTGGTGCATGACCATGCTTGCAATAATAAATGCCATAGGTATTGAGTTGATTGCTGCATTACACTGTGTGCCTTACCTCCTAGTGATGTATAGGTGGTGATCAAAGCATGATTATTCAACCACGATGTGCAACCATATTTATTGCACACACAAGAGTAAAAAGGGACCACCGTCGGGTATTCTTGAATGACACGTTCTTATACCTACTTCTATAAATAGAAACGCGACATTTATTTAAGTAGATGAAAGAAAAAATATAAATGAGTTAAGAAAAATTTTATATGCCTCACTAAACACCTATCAAACACATACTCGTGTTCTACCAAATACACTATCATGTATTAATCGAACTAGCATCCAAGAAGTGTATAGACCTCAACTTTGTTGCTCCATGTGGATAAAACTAGTGTTGTGAGTTCGTTGAATAATGGCTAAGTGAATAACATCATTACTTGGGAGTGGAAAAATTTTGAAATGCAAACCATAGGTATGATCTTTGAAACACCTTATTTTGTTTCAATTTTTGGTTTTCATACATTCTGATAGACGAGATCTAACTTTGGAATTCCTAATCTTTATGTTGAGTTTTAAGTTTCACTATTTGAGGGTCCTTCTAATAACGATGAGATTCCAACATAGACGACTTGTGTATTCCTCATAGAAGACTAAATCCTTCTCATCTACCTAATAGTTGGCTTCGAAGAGATGGACACAACGATGAGAAGGTGTTAGGTGTTTATACTGCCTAGCCCTAGTGCCAATCTCTACTATTGTAGTTTATTTTGTTAAGTGCGTTATCAAACTTCAATTAAGTTATGTTTTATTTCAAGTGATGCAACATTTATACATTCATAATAAAAAAATACATGACAAAATAAAACATCCATGAACAACATAATAATAAAAGCAGGGAAGTAAAAATAAAATTATAAACTCATACACCCCTACATATTTTTCTAATTCTAAACAAGTCTAAAATAAATTAAATTATAGAAAACAGATTATGTTAAGTGGTTATTAGTGAAAGAAATACATAAAAGAAAAATGGGTGGTCTAAGCCCGACCCGCTTTTTTAAATGGTCCTTGGGTGGGCAATATCCACCTTCGATCTACTTCTTCCTATCTCATTTCTACAATCCATTTCTCTCCAGTAACAACAAAAATATACCGAGCAATATAGATAACAAACAAATGCATTGCCGAATCTCAATTCAATTCATGCCACTTAGATTCCAATATTAATTATGTGAACATGGGTCATCAAATTTTAATCCATATTGAATCGATCAACGTAATAGAATTATAAGCACATTAAGTCAAATGCAAAAATCGAAAATAGCCTCACTTGTTGCAATCCACTCATCGTCCATTTATAATTCTTGAATATTATAATTCTTGTCAGACATCAAAACCAAGCAGAATAAAGTACAATCAACCCATATTCCATGCTAATTTATACAAAATAATGTGTAGTAATATATTTAGATCAAACAAGGATGTCAAGTCTTTAATTCATGCATCAGTTGTTGCTATCCATTCATCATCCATTCTTGGATACATCGGACATCAAAACCAAGCAGAATAAATCACAATCAACCCATATTTCAGACTAATTTAACAAAATAGCATGTAGTAGTCTATTTAGATCAAGTAGTCATGTCAAGTCCTTAATGCATGCATCAAAATTTTTTTCATCATTACACACCACGATCCTGCATGCTCACATTCAACTATCAAGACCAAGCAGCATGTGGCGAGATTATTACATTCATAAATCATGAACATGCTACATAATTATGAACAAAAATAAGGACGTAAATATACATGGAATTACAATGTAAATGTTTGATTGGTGTTTGAGACTTGTCTGTTTTGGGAGCTTTCGAAAATAAAAAGAGGAGTCTCGTTGGTGGCTTATGGGTTGAAAGGAATCATTGGTTGAACATGGCTGTTGAGATGTTGGAAAGAGTTTAAGGTGTTCTTATTTTTTTTATTTTTTATTTTTATAAATCGAAGCAGTCCAAAATCAGTCCCCAAAGGAATCCCCTTATAACGGCCAAAAGTGGCCATTTTATAGAGTCAGGAAGCCAAAATTATGACCTTAATCAAAAGGGCCGATTAACTTCTTGATAGAGGTCGTAAGGGGAGCAAGTAATCTGCTGTGAGATGGAGTGGAAACAGACGCAGTATTGGAGTGAATTATGGGAAAAAACGAAGCAAAAAATTAAGCCATAACGTTAGAAAAAAACACTAGCACAGGCGGAAGGCATTGACGCATACAGGAACTGAGTGCACATGTGTAGACCACACGCGCATTGGGCGTCCGCAATGGACGCTTTGCTAGGCCAGCGCGCTTCTTGTCTCTTTTTTACGGGCTGGACGCAAGCTTCTTCTCAGGCATTTCCTCTTTCATTTACGGGCTGTTCTTTTGGGCTTGCTTCCTTCGACTCCTTTACTCATTTGGTTTTCACGGGCTAGGATTTTTATTTTGGGATTTGAGTTCCATGGGTTTTATAGGTTTTTATGAGTTTTGGGTTCATTTGGGGTTTTGGCTTCATGGGTATTTAACATTTGTTTGAGTTTTTGGTCATGGGTCTTACGGTTTTAGGTAGGTTAATATTTCATCTACTTGTTTGTCTTTAATTCAATATCTCAAAAATTCTGAATCATATTCTTAGGTTTTTCATCATTAAGGTTGGTTTAGTGGAGTCTAAAATGAGGTGTCTATAGCTCATACCATTGTTGTACAAGTCTTCTCAATGATTAAGTACTTTTCTTCAACCTTGAAGTATAATAATAGTGGCTCTTCAAGCTTTAGTGGGATCAGAACTAGTCGATTCTCTAAACACTCTTTAATTTTCTCAAAAGCTTTTTGGTCTTACTCATAATATTTCATAAATTGACTCTTCTTTAATGAATAGGCTCACATTTGACACTTAGCTTCGAAATCAAGCGATTAATATACTATAGTTGGCTTATAAACCCTTTTACTTCTTTGATTGTCTTTGATGGAAGCTTTCTTGAATAGCTTTTACTTTTTCTAGATCTAACTCTATATCGTTTTAGTTGACCATGTGACCCGAAACTGTGGCATCTATTGTTATATATTACTGTGTACTAATGTTACTACTATTTATTACTATATTAATTATCAATAATATATAACAGGAGTCCCATATAGATTTATCTAAAAACATGCATTTTGGGAAGCTTATAGCATAAATGTATTGAAAATACTGTACAACATATTGAAAATATCATATCTATTATTAGGTAATAAAATAAACTATGGATGTTGTACATATAACCTACGTAAATGTGTTCGTATGTGTGTGTGTGTGTGTGTGTGTGTGTGTGTGTGTGTGTGTGCGCATATACAAACACATACATATATGTGACGCATATGGAAGCTTTAATTAAAATTACAATGATATGCTAGAAAACAATGTACAATATTTTGAAAGAAAAGTCATACTTTATTACTATTTAATAATATCTGAAACATACATGATAGTATACATCATACGCATGAGCACTATGCAAAGCATGCGAGCTAAACATGTTATCTGCTAAACTGAATAAACTCTCTCTCTCTCTCTCTTTATATATATATATATATATATATATATATATACACACATATACTAAACTATACATATCATCTAAACACAGGTGAGGACCCACTTAAAAATATATTTCACTCCCTAACCACCTTATGCTCTAGCTCAACTTTTCGAATCATTGATCTACAAGGAAGCAAAAACTATAGGGAATAAGTGACAACTCACTCTGTAAGTAATTCCTATCTTTACTTATATTCGTTCTTCTTTCACGACTTGTCATGAAACTCTGTCTTTTCTTTCTTATCTTAACTCTTAACTCTTAACTCTTAACTGATGTTATCTCTAAATTCTTTTCTTTTACTTATCTTATTTCCTAACTTATTCCCTTTTGATTTCTTTTTCCCTTACTTATCATATTTCTTATCTAATAGACTTTGCTTAGCTTATTTCTTGTCTTATAAGTTTCTCTTTTCTTTCGCCTATCTTGTTGTCTATATTCCTAGTTCATGACATGCTATTTATGACATAGTATAAAATATCTAACTTGGTATGAATCGTCACGCTTTTACTCTCTTTCTTGACTTATTTCTTTTCTATTTTTAATATAATATCTTTGTTCTATGGTATTTATGACTTTCTTGAATCTTATCTAATTTCTTTTCTATTTTTGGTTATGACGCACTTGTTTTGTAATACCCATAACTTATCGTGAGTCTTTGTCTAATGTCATGTCTTATTATTTGATTCTTGCTTATTCTGTTACTTCCTTAATTATTACTTGTCTAATATTTTGTGCATGTTTTCTTTCTTAGTTTATAAACTTAACTTTCCTTGTTCTTATCATACTGTCTGATAAGTTCTTTACTTTACTATTGCTTATCATAATCTCTTTATTCTAGTTCTTTTCATACTATGTATGGCATGATATGAAGTATACTTAAATCATGTCTTGACTGAAAATTATATCTTAGCCTTTGGGCCTACTTTTTGAAAACATTTTTTGAAAGCATTGTTGTGATCCAACATCCTAAAATAATGTCATAACTAAGTAAAATTGTATCAAAAAAAATATTTGTTATATTGATCCAACTAATGACTATAGAGATTCAGCACCTTGGTCGTGTGAGTTATAACATACTGACACTTGATTAGTAAGCTAAAAACTGATGCATACCAGCACTCTTTCTGACGAGTTTAATCAATGACTATGTCTTTTCTAGTAGATTATGGTTCTCTCTCTAATAGACATGTAAACTCACAGGTGCCTTTTCATATTCACCTCTAAAATGATGTCTAAAATATCATCTTTCTACTTCAAAAACATGTATATAAATCATCTCATCCTTTTCTAAAAACTCTATATTGGTATGTCATACATGCGAACACCCATCATGCACGGTGTCATATCGTCTTCTCTTCTGATTAAATTTTATATAAACTAAATTAATTGTTTGCATTCCTTTCTATGTATTTCTAGTAGAAATTCTTGATTTTATAACTTATCAAACTTGTTAATAAGTTTTATGTAAACTAATATAGCTTTTAAGTTTTTATTCTGTAATATTTGCTTGTTAGTTTTCTCATGCTTATGTAAGTTTAGGTTTCTATGTAAACTGAATTAATTTGTATAAACTCTGTTCTGTAGCTTTTATTCTCTGTTTTGTAACTTCCGTAACTTTACTTTTTCTTCCTATTTAATTTTTCATGCTCATATCAAGTTCTTATTTTGGTTTCATATTTTTTTGCTTATCAACTTTCTTATACTTGTGTTGGCTTCAAACCTAAATTCTATAACTTTTCAAATTGCTATAAGGTTATGAACTTAACTTTGTAATTTTCTATTTTATGCTTTGTAAGATTTACTTGCCATGCGATCCTACTTCATCAAATGCATGGTCGTGTATAGACACACGATCATGGCCTTGTGTCACACAGACCTATAGACACTTGCTTATATATGACTGTTGAACCCCTGATGTTTTGATGATGATAAAAATATGCTTAATTTGTTAATTAATCCCTTGCATGAAGTAATTCATGACAAAAGAAGAGAGAAAAAGTTTTATTTTGCAGGATATAGGTCTCGCACGACCGTATGCCATTGTAGCATGACCGTGCTTGACCAAAAGGATCCTCGTGTGTCCAAAACACAGGACCAATCGCCTGACCGTACGAGGTTCTGTGAAAAACTGAAGAAAATTTTCAGAACCAACACGGGCGTGTGTTCATGACACACGACCATGTGCATGCATAATATGGTTAACGTACCATCAGTTCGACTGTGCAGTATGACCGTGTATAGTCAAAGATTTTAAAAGTCAAGGACACGACTGTGTGTATTTGGAGCATACGACCGTGTGCATAATGCATGAAGAACACAGGAGATCAAGTCGTGCAAATGAAGCCGTGTATCAAGTCAAAGCAATGCAGTCAATGCATGACCGTGCACATAGTGGACGCACGACCATGCGTGATGACGAGTGAAGAGCACTACCAAGGAGGTTGTGCAAGGCTGATCGTGCAAAAGCTTATAAGCTTATATTCAACACACGATCATACGGATATGGCACACGATCATGCACTAGCAAAATAATCCTCGTGTGTTGCCAGTGTGTTCATCGTGTAGCCAAGTCGTGCGAGCCTTTAGAATTTTGAGCAAAAACCATGAAGAGTTGAAGCATGACCGTGCACTAGTGGTGCTAATCTTTAATTCAACTGTTCGGAGTCTGTCGAGGTAATAAATGCAGCAAGCACGATCGTGCACTCGAAGAGCATGACCGTGTGCCTGGAAAATTTATTACAGAGCATTCATTTTCAACCACCTCAACGGATACAAAGCTAGGAAAACGACTCCTTACTATCCTAGGCAGTAAATGAAGTATAAAAGGAGGCTCATTTGAAGTGGAGAAGGTCACATAAAACGAATTACAAATCCAAGCTATCTTGCTCTAGTCCTTGATTGCTCATTCTCTCTCTATAAGCTTATACATTCATACAATTGAGAGACTTGTGTTCTATATTTGATTTTCAACCTAGTTAGAGGCAAAACAATCAATTTCTTAAACAAAATCTCTATTGTAAAAAGGGCGAAATTCCCTTGTTGAAAAAACTATTGCATCTTCAGGTTTGGAAGATAGTGAAAACTTCAATTGAGTTTGATTGAGAAAGAGGACATAGAGGCTTGTGTTCAAAGCTCTGAACCTCTATAAATTTGGCTGAGCAATCTCTAAACTCTCTCTCTTTTTATTGTGCATTGTGATTATTATTGTTTTTATTGTGATTATTGATTTAGATTTTTTAATAATCTTATTCACCCCCTTCTAGTATTATTTCTCTAGCTATTAAGGTTTTTCAATGACTGTGACCATGATCATGTTAACTAAAACATGCATACGATTGTAACCTTAAGATGCGTGACTGTATACCCTTAAGACACTACTATTTTAGCCTTAGTTATGTATATGTATACATGATTGTGACCATGCAAAAATATGATAGCATGGTCCATACATGACCATGACTATATAGAAATATGACAATACAGTCATATGCTTATAGGTGCACATTCGTGCATCATGCTTTACTTTTACAACTTTGTCTTTGGAATTTACAGATCTAGGCACAAAACATATCCAAAACTCAATCAAACTTTTTTCATATACTTGTACATGAGTAACACACTACTTTATACTTGTTTTCTCCATCAAATAGTCTCAACTTTCATTAAAGTTGTCATTAAACCCTTGAATTATACATATATACACATATGTATCTTAAGTATGTTTTGAACAGTTAAATTCATAAAATCTCTCCTATTTCATCATTTCATCATGTTTCTCATAACATTAACTCATAAAACATGCATTGCTCATCAACCTATCCCATATTTAGAGGAACACATGCTATGAAAATAAAGAAAAGGTAAGACATTACTTACCTCTCAAGCTTTGATGCTCTTTTTCTCTCTAATTGTTGCTTAATCTTTGGCTCAAATAGTTGCTTCTGCCTGATCTCTCTCTAATCTAGGGTTAGGTTGGTTGAGATGGAAGGGGAAAAAATAGGTAAACTAATCTGGTAACTGCCAAAAATATGCTTTATATATGGCAATGAGATAATAAAGACACACAATCGTGTACCCCTAAGGTGTAAGGTCGTGCACCTAAAAAGATTCTAGATTTTTCTTTGTCCTATATTATACATAAAAAGTCTCTCAAAAGAGACCCATGCATATGTCGTATATAACCTTTAAATGACTATCTTACCTTTGAACCCTCTCAAATTTATTTCTTATTATAAAATTTCTCTTTTAACTCCAATTTTTAACCTAAAAAAAACCATTCTAACCTTGAGATATTACAAAAATCTCTTTTAATGTGACTTGAAACACCTACTTCTTTAGGTTGAGATATAACTTATACCTGATGACTTTTTACAAAAGCTTTTCTAAATTGACAAAATGGTTTTCTAGGTTTTAGATTTGACAATCATGTCATCAACATACACCTCTGCCTCCTTATGGTTCATGTCATAGAATAGAGTTGTAGTCATTCTCTAGTAAGTAGTTCCTATATTCTTCAATCCAAAGGGCATAACTTTATAAGAATAATTACCCCATTCAGTAACAAAAGATGTATTCAACTTGTCTTCCTTGGCCATGAGGATTTGATTATACCCAGTGTATTTATCTACTATCAATATCATGACATTTCTAACAATACTATCAACTAGCAAGTCCATGTATAGCAATGAAAAATCATTTTAAAGGTATGCCTTGTTTAGATCCTTATAACTAACATAGATCCTAGCATGTCTATCCTTCGTTGGTATTGGGACTATATTGGTGAGCTAATTTATCTATTCCACTACTTATAAGAATCTTGCAGCGATTTGCCTTTCTAGCTCTTATTTTATTTTCTAGCACCAATATTGTCTCATCCTTCTAAGTTTTTGCTTGACTAGTTTAGCATTTAGATGTAAAAGAATGAAATACATAGTAATAGCTTTGTTAATTCCTACCACGTCTTTGTAGTCTAGGAAAACATCTTACTATATTTTTCATTACTTTTATTAACCTTTTCTTTTCTTTAAGAGTTATGCATATGACAAACTCTATTAATTTAGGTTTTTCAATTATGGTAATACTGACTAAAGTAGTTTCCACATTACCGATCATAAATGTATGCATGTTATTGTTTATGTCATGTATACAACTATGGGAACATAAATAAGCAAAGAGAGTTTGTTATTAAAATTAGAAAGTAAATTGTTCATGTTGTTCAAAAATGATATCGCCATATGTGCCAATAGGTAAGGAATCTTTAGTAGTCTTGCTTGTCTCAAGCTTGATGTCAAAGTCTTTAGTCTTGGCTGGCACCTTTCCATCCTTCTTAGTTACTTGGCTTACCAGTTAAAAGCTTGACTTGATTTATAAGGTAATCACCTCCTTAAACTTCTTCTCGAGCTCATTTTTTTTCTCAACACATTATTGTTGATGCATTAAGTTACTTTCTAGCAAGTGTACCAATTCCAAGTAATATATAGAAATATTATAGGTTATTATAACCATGAGATTACATAAGCAAGTACCAAGATAATACTATCTCTAATATCTAAACTAATGAATATGAATAAAAAGTAAATCTAAAACTAAAATAAAAACGAAAACACAACAATAAATAAGTGAGCCTAAATAATTCAAATGGATAAACAATATGTAAGATGTTACTAAGACTTCAAGTTCACTAATTCATCTTAAAGTAGGCTTTTTATGTGATTAAAGATGTTATGTTGTTCATGGGACAACAGAACTCTCTAATTTGATCAATATTATTTCTTAAGCAATACCAATCATATTTTACAATCTAATAAACTATGTATCTCCATATAAGTTTAATTAGATGAAAATGCATTAACGTTTTATGAAATCCACTATCTTTCAGCATAAACCTATTATGCCTATGACTATTGGATGTATCAATTCATGTATCTATATATTCAATTGATCCATGGTTGGTATTCTCATATCTTTTATACAATATCACCTCTCTGTCTCAATCACATAATAAAAATCCTACTAAAAATTGATCAGGTTTTTAACAGACAATAATTTTAGAATACAAACTCATCATGAAATAACATGATCTTTAATCAAAAAAAAAAAAAAAAACACTACCAATCCATGAATTAGCTAGCCCTAGTCATAGCAATGAAGATTTAGTTCATTATCAAACAAGAATAAGTACTCAAATTCAATAAAAACATAATCAAGATAAAAAATAAAACCTGATAAATCCTTGAATCTTAATTGAAATCTTTTGAAAATTTTCTCATAGTTACAATCCTTGTTGTTTAATCGATTGAATCTTAAAAAAAAAATCAATAAAGCCTTAAATTTGTGTAAAAAATCTCTCTAAGATTGTCTTAAGGTGACTCCCTTTCTTTAAGCAGAAGTATAGTTAGCATATATAGTCTAAGGTTAGGAAAGAGTTTCGAAAAACATAGAATCTTCTAGATAGTGCTCTACCATGGCATCATGCAACGATGTTGAGCTTTTGTTTGCATGCTAGTGTTTCACATGCCTTGACACTACAGTGACAAGTTGCAATGCTGAGTTCTTGGAATTTTCTTGTATTTGGCACTACAGTACTACATTACGGCATTGAGCTTTTAGAATTTGAATTTTTAGTCTTTATGAAAGTTGTAGCCCTAGATGCCTAGTTTCATTTGGATTATGAATCACCTTATTTGCGGCAATGGTTGAGGGCCCAAACAAACTTAGTTTTTTTTTCCTATAATAGCTTTTTGAAAACACTTGAGATGTTCACTACAACTTTATTGAAGACTACTTTTCATATAAAGCTTAAACTTAGCTAAAATCCTTATTTTCCTACTATTACGTGTCATGCTCTCCTTCTCTTTTTATGATTTGATTGCTCATTCTTATTCAAACTAAAGTCAAACCACTGACTAGTCTTTCACAAGTGTCCTTTTGGCTTGATTTCTATTGAATTCACACTAAAACTAACATTTTTTGCAAACCAAATATGGAAACCTATGATTCCAAAATATGCACATAATAAAGGTAAAATGGTCAAATCACCCATAAAACTCTATAAATTAACCACAAATTATACATGCAATTAACACTTATCACAACCCCTAACTAGATTTTTGCTAGTCCCTAGCAAAATAAGCGATTTACTAGAACAAAAGAAGAACAACAAGTAAACAAAAATAAATTTGAACTAACACACTCACTAACTATTTAAACCACTTCTGTAGGTTGTCATAGTTGCATTTAGCATATGCAACAAGCATTTAGATAACTTAATAGATGCGTTATAGTCTCATTAAGGTTTCCAATGATACCACCTATAAATATGTTTTATTGAATCCTAAAAAACTTGTAGCATATACATCTAATGTTACAATAACACAATGGTTAATTCGTACAAATGTCTTATGAACTATAGCAAGCAATCAATACATAACTTACCAATCTCATCCTTCTCAAATGTATTTTGAAACAACACATCACTACTTTATCAACTCTCACATCTATCTCATTCATAAATCGTCAACCAAACTTTTAGAATGTATCCATGCATGCATCCATATGTATAAGTGACTGAAAACAAATTTTATAATTAAGTTCCTGAAAACAAACCATTCAATTGTCTTCCTTTGATATATTGGTGGCAATGCTTCAACCTTAGATATCATGACTTTTATGCTTGATATGTATCATGCTTAATAGTAGTTTTCTTTGTTATTCTTTTCTTCTATATAAATTTTTTCAAGATTTTATTTAGTTTTCTTAGGTTGTGAACCCATCTTTTTATGCAAATAATTGATACTTATAATACTACCACCTGATTACTCAACTAGTCACAAACCTAAGGTGCTTTGTATACTCTTATCTCTAGTCGTTTTCCACTCAAGGGTCCCTCATGGTAGACATGCCAACCCCTAAGGCATTTAATAACTAAGACATTGAAATAGTTGAAATTTTAATTCAAGCGCTTTTTATGCAAATAATTTAAGTAATGTACATTTTTAACCATAGTTTAAAGAACTGTCATATCCATCTATGGATTTTTAAATTTGTCCCTTGTATACATGAACACAAGATTTAAACAACTCCTCAAGTTAAGTCATCAACCAAAACCTATCTCAAACCTGAGAATCTCAATTTTGTAGTATGAATTTCTCCATACTCTTAAATTAAAAAAAGTTAGCTCATCATATACCAATTATTCATCACAGTTAAGTATAATCATAAACATACAAGCTAACTCAACATATTCACACTCTAAAATAAAAAAAATAATTTAAAAAAATTCAAAAATTTTGTCATTGATGGAATCCTAGTTCTAACTTTCCCTCGTCCTTAACCTGGCATAGACATTATCCTTAATGGGAATGAGAAAAGTAAAAAGTTAGAACCATTTCTTTTATTTTGTGTAAGACACCCTTGCTTACTCGTGCATTAGGATTTGAAACTAAAAAAATTCTCAATAGCCAATGTTAATAACAAAACATCTTCAAATAATATTGTTAGATTATATCAGTTTGACAAAAAAAAAAAATAAATAAATAAAATTAAACACAAGAAAAATTAGAGACAAAGAAACTTAAAGGATACAACTTAGGTCGTCTCCCAATAAGCACTTGTTGATAGTCTTTACCCTGACTTGATATAGGTCTTTTTGGGTTGGATCATTCAACAGGAAAGAGACTTTGCCTTTTCTTTATCTACTAGCTTTATAGTATTATAATCATTGCCCCTTGATTGTACACTTGTCTTTGTCCTTATGATTTACCTCCATAGCTTTTTAGGATAGGATTAGTGACAGTGAATGGGCCAATTCCTTGAATATTAGCTTCTGAGGGAAGGGTTGACATTGAGCATCAGAGAAAAATTCTTTTTGGTCACCATTAAGTTTGTTCTTTATGGGTTGTCGATATAACCATTTTTTTGGTTTGTCTTTGTCAATTCAAGCTTTGTCATTCTTAAGATCTATTGTTCGTCCAATCATACTATATGGCATGTCTCTTTTTCACTAAAGGGATTTATGGCTTTATACATTTTAAAAGTCACTATTTCATCATCAACTCATAATTTTGTTATCCCTTCCCTCATATCAATTATTGCCCCTCCGATGGCCAAGAGTGGTCTTAAAAAATTAAAGGCATTTAATTTATAAGGAAATTTATAGTAAATATAAATTTATCAACCTTTACTAGTACATCATCCTCAATACCTCTTGGATACTTTATTGATCTATCTACTAATTATAAAGATATTGTGATGGGTTGTGGTTCTTCAAGTCTCAATTTCTTGAAAATAGATAGGGGCATCAAGTTAATATTGACACCTAAATCATATAAAACATAAGAAAATGAAATTGAACCTATTGTGTAAGAAATTGAAAAGCTTCTTGGATCTGAAACTTTGGAGGCAATTTATTTAGTAACATGGTTGAATACTCCTTCGTAAGCTTAACCATTTTGTACTCATTTAGCTTCCTCTTATTGAATAAGATTATTTCAAAAACTTTGCATAGCTAGGCATCTGAAGTAAAGCATCTACAAGAGGTATACTAATGTGCAACTTCTTAAAGATATCTAAAAATTTGGCAAATTATTTGCAAGAGAGAAAGGAAGTGGGATTTCAATAGATGTTTGCTCAACTTGCTTTGCAATTTATTCATCTAGTTGCTTTTTTAGTGCTTTGTCTTTTTCTAGACCTTTGATTTCTTTCCCATTTCTTAATGATATTACCTTTATTTGCTTATTACATCTTTTTCATTTTGGCACCCATATGTCTATAACTATCTTTTCATGCTCTAGAGCAAAAAAGGCTAGATTTCATGAATGGATTACCTACTTGACAATCAATGCTAGTATGACCCCCTCTATATCGATCACAAACTCTATTTTTCATATGCATAACTACTATAGTGCCTATTTTCTTGTTTAATATGTCTATTTAGGCTGCCAATACATTTAACAACTCTATTCCATGTACTCTCATAGCTTTCCTTGACATTTTATCACTTTTCCATTAGTAACTATTAGAAGTTATTTCATCAAGAAACTCAAATGCTTACACTAGTGTTTTTCTTATGAAGTTACCCTTTACAGTTGCATCAACCAATGTATGATTAGCAAGTATTAAACCATTATAGAAAGTTTGTACATAAAACCATATAAGTAAGCTATGGTGTAAGCATTTTTAGAGTAATTCTCTATACCTTTCAGATGCTTCATATAATGACTTCATATCAGGCTGCATGAATGTGGTTATGTCATTATATAGTTTGGTTGTCTTTAATAGAGGGAAAAAATTGACAAAGAATCTCTATGTCATCTCATCTAAGGTAGTAATTGATCCTATAAGCAACGAGTTCAACTAACTTTTTGCTTTATCTCTCAGTTAAAAAAGGAATAGTCTTAATTTGATGACATCATTTGTAACCCTATTCTACTTAAATGTATTATAGATCTCTAAGAAATTGTTAATGCGTAAGTTTAGACTATCATTGAGTAATTTATTGAATTGAATTAATGTTTAAATCATCTAGATGATGTCTAGTTTGATCTTGAAGTTATTTGCTTGTGTTATTAGTCCTCATGCTTAAAGCTACTGCCTTGATTATAGGAGTCATATAATCAATCAAGGACTATTGATTCATTGCTTAGTTCACTTGTTTTAAGACTAGAGGTACTATTCATTTCTTGTTTGAGATTACTCTTATTTGTCTTATCAACTGATATAAATTCTTTTTTATCTTAGTATCGAAAGGCTCAATTGTTGCATTACTAATGTGTGTCAGGTACTAGGAAAAAATCTACAAGGCAAACATGATTAACTAACACCGTAAAAAAAAAAATAAAAAAAAAAAACTAAGATTACAATGCAAGAAATGTTTAGAGTAAAATTAATAGTAGTGAATCTTGATATTGTTTGAGATGTAATCCTAGGCAATAGCACCAAAAACTTGATACGTTAAGTTTTAACCTTAAAATTCTAACAAGTGTACTAGGTCCAAATAATATATGAAAATATATTGGTTTGTTGTATTCATGGGATTGTGTAAGCTAATACCAAGATAACGCAATTTCTAACTTTATCTAAACTAATGAATATGAATTGAAAGTAAATCTCAAACTAATATAAAAACGAAAATACAACAATGAATAATTGAGCTTAAATAATTCAATCGAATAAATGATGAACAAAATGATAGTAAGACTTTGGGTTTACTAATCCACTTTTAAGTAGGCTTTTTATGTGATTGAAGATGTTTTGTTATTTATGTGATAATAAAACTCCCTAATTTGATCAATATTCTTTCACAAGTAATACAAATCCAATATCATAATCTAATAAGTTTAATTGGAAAATGTATTAACGTTCTATAGAATCTATTAGCTTTCAGCACAAGCCTATTGTGTCTATGACTATTGCATGTATCAATTCATATATCTCTATATTTAATTAATCCATAGTTTGTATTCTTATAACTTTTATGCAATATCACCTTTTAGTCTCAATCACACAATAAAAATCCTATTAGAAGTTTATCAGGTCTTTAACCAGCATTAAGTTACAAACACAAACTTAATATGAAATAACATGATCTTTAATCCAAATGAAGAAACACTACCAATCCATGAATTAGCTAGCCCTAGTTATAGTAAAGAAACTTTAGTTCATCATCAAATAAGAGTAAACACTTAGATTCAAGAAAAGCATAATCAAGATAAAGAATAAAACCTGATAAATCTTTGAATCTTTATTGAAATCTTTTAAAATTCTTCTCACAATTACAATCTTTATTGTTTACTTGATTAAATCTTTAAAAAAAAAAATAAATTCTCAAAATTTTGTGAAAAATCTCTTTAAGAATGTCTTAAGGAGGTTCATTCTTTTCTGGTAGGAGTACAATTAAAATATATAGTCTAGGGTTAGGAAAGAGTTTTGAAAAATGTAAAATCCTCTAAATGGCAATACACCATAGTGCCATGCCACGATGCCAAGATTTTTTTTGTAAAAAGGTCTAGTTGTAATAACCCCCGCCATAAGTTTATTGTGCGCAACTGTATATAATATTCATTATTCTGAAAATACGCCTGTAACAGAGATCCTTACAATTAAATATTTGCTACTTAAATTCTTTCAAATCTTAATGTGGAATCTGAAAATAAAATTTTAATATTAATAATGATAATAAGAAGAAACTAAACATGCTTTTAAACTTCCCAGGTTACTCATGTATAAAATATACTATCCATACCGTGTATACTAAAGTATAATACACATACATATACATGAGAACTAAATAACAACATATGAGCCATAAACATGTTATCTGCTGCCAAGCCATGTCCCCAAAATCTGATAGTTGCATTACTCCTGCTCAGTCCTAAGATTACTGACCTGCAAAAGAGGAAAAAAGGGAAAAGGTGAGTGATAAAATCACTCAGCAAGCATTTCCTATCTCTAACACCAGCAGGTTTCAACCTCAAGCTGATCTTACATCTTTTATGTGATTCTTATTTTATGATTTGCTTATTTCTTTATTTCTTATTTCTTTACTTTCTTATTTTATCTGTTTTCAAGAGTGTCCTTTGTCTTTCTCTGTCTTATTTCTCATGAGTACTGTACATGATATGATATGCATGCTTTGACATCATATGGATGCTAAGTAGATATAAAACTTACCCTTAGACTTGATTTCTAAAAACTCTTTCTTTTATGAGAACTCTTTCTGATATAAAAAATTTGATCCAAAGATCCTGAATATATATATATAGTATAAGCTAAAATCTATATCAGAAAGTATTGTATTTGAAAATATCTACTATACTAGTCTGACTGATGATTACAGAGATTCGACACCCTAGTTGTGTGAGCTTAATCCTATAATAAAACTACTCGTGCATGACTAACACTCTCTCTAACAAGCTTGGTTAAAGACTATAACCTCTCTAGCAGACGGTGGTTTCCCTCTCTAGTGGGCATGTGAACTCATAAGTGCCCTCTCGTATTCACCCTTAACTGATGTCTGAAATATCATATAATTATACTTTAAAATCATGTTATTGGATCCTTGGATCCATCTCTGAAAATATTTTATATGACATGTCATGTTTAATGCTCTGATAATCATGCATGATATGCTGTTCTATCTTGTTATTTATATGTTTCTTGTGTTCAAGAATGACTTAAAATTGCTTAACTTTGCTTTAAGAATGCTTTAGAACTGTTTCTTTGTTTTTTCTTAAGGCACACTGGCGTGCACCAGCTGACATATAGGCATGTGTGGAGACACACAAGGTCATGCTCAAGTCGTGTCCTTAGTTGTTGTAGTTTCTATAATAAATCTGTAAATCTTATGTTGACCATACTGGGCATGTGGTACAGACACATGGGCATGGATACAAGGCATAAGGCTGTGTCGCATACTGCACGGGCGTGTAACTGCCTAAACCCCTTCATGTCTTACTTACATAGGTGTGTGAAATTAAGAATAAGCACACAGGCTTGTGCATCAACTGCACGGACATGTGTCTAGATTTTCATATACACACGGGTGTCATGTAAGGTTATGTTCATGTAGAAATAAGGCCACATAGACGTGTATCCTTGGGTACACGGTCGTATGCTCAACTCATTTTTTGTAATACGTGTTTAGAAACCTAGAAAATTCTAACAAAACACTTTCAATCAATTATCACATCTCAAATAATCATCTCAACACTTTTTCAACATCACAACATCAATATATTCAAAGAAAACCTCACTCCATTCATGCCACATTGCACAAATAAAACATAAATCTCATATATACTTACACATATACCCATTAGCATTAATCAACAACTCAATCAACTATAAAATCATCAATCCAACACTTAAGTATGTCATTCAAGCCTTAATAACCCAGCAAACATGCTCAAACTCAGAGAAAGAAGAAAAAAATGTTATGAAACTAAGAGAAAGAGGTAAGGAAATACTTACCTCTCACCATAGCTTTCAGATCTCTCTCTCTAGTGACATCTGAATCTCTAGCTTAGATTGGGGTTATTGGTTGAAGGTTCTCTGACCTAGGGTTCACTAAAGAAGAAGAAGAGAAGAAAGCTGAATGGAATAAGTTAGGCAGAAATAAAAAAAAGAAAAAAACATTTATGGCACCTCTCACCTGATACACAGGCATATGTCTAAGACACACAGTCGTGTGTGCAAGAAAAATCTCGATTCTCTCTCTCTTCGCGCCATACATGAAATATTCTTCCTATAATATCCATGTAGAAGCCACAAAAGGCTTTTAATTGACTCTTCTACCCTTGAATTCTCTCAAATCTATTTTCTATCTAGAAATCTCTCTTTTACCCTCGGTTTCAAAGCCTAAAGGACAATTCTACCCTTGGGCTATTACATTTGTAAACAAATTTTCTACTTTCCAAAAGTTGATCTTAAACTTCTAAAATCATTATATTTTTCAAAACAATAGCCCAAGCTTTGATACTCATTGTTAAATCTCTTTGTAGAAAATCAATTCTAAATAGGGGCTGAATAGGATTTGTAAAAACTTTTTGCTAACTTAAAAATCTTTCTAACCAAAATTCAAGCAAATCATCAACTCAATCTAGACAAGCATAAACCAATTAAACCAAATTAAAACAAATATAAAGTAATTAAAAGAGTAGGGAAGAGAGAAATACTCAACCAGTTTGTATAGTGGTTCAAAGCTTCTCTACAAGTCTTTTACATCCTTGGATATTCTATCTAGAAATCTCTATTTTACCCTTGGTTTCAAACTTTAAAGGACAATTCTACCATTGGGCTATTACATTTATAAACAAATTTTCCACTTTACAAACATTGATCTTAAACTTTTAAAATCATTATATTTTTCAAAGCAATAGCCCAAGCTTTGATACTAATTGTTTAATCTCTTTGTAAAAAATCAATTCTAAAGAGGGGCTGAATAGGATTTGTAAAAACTTTTTGCTAACTTAAAAACCTTTCTACCCAAAATTCAAGCAAATCATCGACTCAATCTAGACAAGCATAAACCAATTAAACCAAATTAAAACAAATATAAAGTAATTAAAAGAGTAGGGAAGAGAGAAATACTCAACCAATTTTTATAGTGGTTCAAAGCTTCTCTCCAAGTCTTTTACATCCACTCCTCTAAGCAACCCCACTTGAAGTTTTTTCTCCACTATTTTTAACCTTGAAAACATAGTAATTTTGATACAAGAAAATTTTCCCTTTTACATTAGTTTTAATATAAGAGATTATGCCCTTAATATAGTTTCACGAGATTTTAGCTTACACCAGTTTTTTAATATTACACCTGTAAATTGTTAAAAATATAAAAAAATAAATTTACCTTTCAAAAATAGATACAAGAATTATGAAATACAAAATTTCTCTCAAAAGAATGTGAATAAAAATTAGTGAAAGAAAATTGAGAAGAATTAAAGAATGTAAGAGTGAACACTTAAAGTATAATTTTAGAACCCTCTCATACTTAAATTAGCTAGCTTTTATAGAGTATGAAGAGATATAGTCATTACAAATGATTTGAGCATTGTTGGAATGAATTTAGGTAAATGCATGATTATGTATCTCTTATGCACAGTCATGCTCCTTTCAATGAGTGTAATCTAATGGTCGAATTTCTCCTATCATACCAACCCTATATGGGTGTGTGTTTTATACATATAGTTGTCTATCTTTATGTCTTTAGTTGCTTTAGACTTTTAGAAGGCCATAAAATCATGGGTAAGATGCCTCTCATAATCTTTATAAGATCAAAATTCATCTTTTCCATAGGTATGTGTGATCTATATATAAGTATGTGCTTAGGTGTTGATTGTTGACTTTTACATGATTGGACTTACACAAGAGGCCTTGGTAATGCATTTTCATTTCTATGATATAAGATTGTGTGCTCAAAACTTGTATTACTTTGTATCTTGACATTTTACTACATAGATGCCTACATGATACACATAGCCGTATGACTAAAACACACTGCCATATGTCTAGCCAAACTTACAAAATTAAACTCTTTATTCTCTTTATCATGGATCAATACATACGAGGACAAGTTAGAAATTTTAACTTAAATTTTTCATCAAATCAAAACATACAAAGGGTTTAATAAAAAAAAGCCATGAGAGAGATAATCCTTCCCCTCCCTCTATTCTTTTTTCATATTTTTTTGTTAGTTTTTACATATATTTTTATTTAACTTCTAGCCATAGAATTTCTATGATGGTTACTCTTGCAACTAGCTTCTTTGGCTTGGTTTTTTTTCTTTCATCCTTGGCCTTTTTCACTTTCCTGTATGACACCATTGCATAAGTGTTCTATATGGAATTTTTCCTTCATGTGTCTTTGATTCTTGTGACTTGGTATGTGCTTTTGTTACTCTAGGTGTTGCTTGATGCCTATCTCATATTTGGATGAGTGAAGCTCATTGTGAGGTGTGACTCCTAGTGTCTTTGCTCCAACCCTTATTAAGGTTTTACGTGTGGTGTTTTCTTTCCTTTGCTTCTCCTCTTTCTCTCCTTCGTATGGCTTCATTTAAGTTGATGGGGTTTGACTTTGCTCTTTGTATTGGTTTCTTTAGTGTTTGCCCTATCTTGTGGTTAGGGTTGGATATGAAGCAACAGATTCAGGCTCATTTTGGAGCTCGTCTCATTTGCCTACAAAACAAGACATGCAACACATAAATCGAATACGAATATGAGCATGCATAGCGAGTATTCGATTAAAATGAACATAAACTCAAACTAGTGGGATGAATTGTTCGGTTTAAATTGAATTATTCATTAAAGGACAAAACGACATCGTTTTCTATAAAAGAAAAAATAACGTCATTTTTTCTGGACATAAAAGGCACCTATCCAGTATTTTCCAAGCTTTTTTTCCTTCTTTCCTTTTGCTCTCTCTCAATTCGATGGATGAATATGTACACCAGTTCAATTGATCTTGTCTATTTTCTCCTACTCTTTATTCTATCTCGTCTTGGTCGTAATCTGATTGTCTATAACTGCAACGGTTTCTTTTTAATTAAAGGCATTGATTAAGCTCAAATCCCTAGCTAATTACTGTATGTTTCTCTCCCTCTGTTCCTTAATTATTTTTATTGGAAATTATGAAGAAGGGATTTCCATTCTAGAGTCAGTGAGCATCTTTTATGGACTAAAAACAACAAACAAGCATCTAAGTATTCTGTAGATGGGAGTCAAGCATATAACCTTTTAAAAAGTGCTTAAAAGACTAAAAAAAGTTAGAAGAAGAAAGCAATAGCATAAAACTAGTAAGAAAGTATATAAACTTACTTATCATACATATTTACAATGCATTAGTACTTTCCTTCAACCTTTAATATTCACATACAAATAAGCCCAAGGAAAAAAGAAATTACATATGTAAGTAGTATACATTCGAGGCTAAGAAAGTAAATGACTTTGCTTTTGTCTTTTAAAACATAGATTCAAATTCAATTAGAAAATGAAATCATTTTAGAACAACAATAGAGTTGTATAAAGAAAATAATTAGATACTAGAGGAATTATATTGCCTTCAGTTCTCTAAGATTAATCACGCTAAGGTTGTCATCAATCTATATTATTAATCAATCATATGAAGAGACCAAACATAAAGCACATTATCAATTAGTTTCATCGAATGAATAGCAAAAGTTAATCACACAATACTAGAGAAAATACCAAAATTACCATAATTTCATTAGGACAAAATACCATTGTAAAGATACAATAGATCCTGAAAATGACATGAGTATAACTAGTCTTAATATATACAAAACAAAATATTAATAGTATAAAGAACCAGTGGCTTGAAAAATATAAAACTTCCATTTTATCGATAAAGATAGTTGCAATAGAAACTTAAATAAATTTAATGCAATAAAACATGGAATCTAGAAAGTCAGATGACATTACATTAATAGGTAGATTTTCTCCTCTTGAAGTATCTACAACAAGCGTAGTTTCAGTCATGGCATGGAGATATAATCCTATAACATGAGACACAACGAGAGAAAGGTAAACTAAACTTAATTGTCAACAGAATAGGAAAAATCAAAACTAACATTAGATGCAAAACAACAAGAGCACATAGACTAATCCCAAATCAATGAATCTATCATTATGCAGTGTGCAACAGTTAAAAAAGAGTGAGCATAGTATTTCTCATTTTTGTAGTTTCGTTCTTGAGAGTAATGTATGGGCCCATAATTTCAAGTGTCAAAATTGTATTTTGCTTGAATACTTAATAATATAATAACATATGGGAGACCAGATTAAGTTTATAATATGAGAAAATAGATGCTATTATCTTATATTTAAAGTCATGCAAGAATATAGGTTAAATATTTTATTGTGTTTCAATCATCCATATGGTGTTATATGCATACATACATACATACATACATACATATATATATATATATATATAAAAGGCTCTAGAACTTTCAAGAAAAGTTGTGATTATTAAGGAAAGTGTGTAAGACAGTTAACAAAGAGTAAATGCAGTTAGGTAAACATATTTAAAAATAAATTGGTATGTTTGGTATTTTTCATAAGATCAAATTCATTCAAGACAACTTAGAGAGACTATAGCATGAAGAATTCCTAAGAGGATAGTTGATTTGTTTGGGTGTTTTGGGATTTGTTCATTATTTTCTATGTTGGATTTTTGTTATGGGTTATGGGTTTTTTATTGATTATGAGCATTGCAGTATTCAAATATAGTATTGTGGTGGACTTGTTTGTTGTGCTTTTCTTAGACATCTTCTTTTACTATAACTGTTACTTATTTTCATCCGTATTTTCATTTATTTATCTTCCAACAACTAAATAACTTGAATATTCTAACTATTACTTAAACTTTTTTTTTTATTTCCATTTTTGTTTGTCTTCTCAAATACACTATTTAAATTTTTCTCCAACTCATTTACAAATTATGGATCAGTGAAATATATCAGGATCAAGTCTTCCCTATCAGATTGGTAGGCATCATATACTCTCTAGGCCAACCTGTGATCCACTGGCCGACATCGAAGTCGATATAATAGCATTGAAGACTTTTACTTATCAGACTTTGATAACGAAAATGAGAAAGATGCCAATGTTGAGCAATCACCAGCTATGTCTTCCTCTGCCCACCACTGTTATCCCACTTGTCAAAAAATGAAAGACATCAACTGTGTCAAAATGTTTTCTTGAGGAGAAAACAGTTACCATGAGAGGTGTACAATACGTAGTTTGTAAATTTTGTGAGAAAACTTTGAAGCTATAATCAACCCATACAACCACTCACTTAACGAGAAACATGAGACAATGTATACCAAGAAAGAAAGCATTGGGGAAAGAGATTTTCCCCAAAGGGCAAACAATATTAGGGTACATGGCTGTTGAATCCATGGGAGTGTATCTGTGATGAATGCACCGCTTATCAAAATGAACGAGAAATATAAGCATAGTAAGGTAAAAAATTCTTTTTTATATTTTCTAAGGAAAATTTACGTAATGTACTAAAATATTTTTCGTATGTTTATGGTAGAGAGGTAATCACACATTTGATTTTGGGTGTTGAGTTGCCTTTCAACATCATGGAGAATACAATGTTTAATTTCTCCTTTAAGGTCTTGCAACCATTATATGAAAAAATTTGAAGAAAACAAGCAAAGGTCGATAGCAAACAGGTGGTTCAAGTAGAAGCAAAAAAAAATAAATAAATAAAGAGTTGGACCATCTCCATAGAATAAGTTTGACAACTGACTTATGGAAGTCGGATGCACAGAATATGGAGTACATGGTAGTAACTGCGTGTTAGGTGGACAAAAACACTTTGACCTTACAGAAGTATATATTAAGCTTTATACATATGCCTCCCCCCAAAATAAGAAGAAACATTATAATGGCTTTGTACAATTGTTTAACTAAATAGGAAACACAGAAGAAGGTAATACAATATGATACTTTGACTTCATATTTACCAATTATTTTATTTTTTTTGTTCTCTAATTGTAAATTCCGTGTGTGGTTGAAAATTACATTTGTAGGTGTATACCATCACTGTTGATAATGTGAAAACTAATGACGCATGCATTACATCATTGAAAGAGGAATTTCATATGACATGGTTATTAGTAACTGGTGGTTGACTATTCTAAGTTTGTTGTATGGCCCATATTGTCAACCTTCTTATACAGGATGTCGTGGTCGTAATCAGCAGAATCATAAACAAAATAAGAGATGGTGTGAAATATGTACAGGTGAGTAAGGTGAGACAAAAAGACTTAGTCTGTATTTGTAAAATATATGGCGTACAACAATGAAAATTGATTTTTGATTATCCAACCTAATGGAATAACATGTACTGAATGTTGAAGGTTGCTTTGAGTTTCTAGGAAGTTTTCCCACGATATGCCTATAATGATAGAGCATTCCTAGAATTTTGTCCCACTCCGCAGGAGTGGAATAAGGTAGATTATATATGAGAATTTTTTAGCATATTTAATCATGTTATGGAGATTGTTTCGAGGACTCGGTACTATACTGCAAATTTGTATTTTCTCAAAGTTTTTAAGATCAAGAAAATGTTGAATGATAGAAATCAAAATTTGACAAATACTGGGGACATATGAACTTGCTCATGTCACTTGCAAACACACTCGATCCCAGGTAAGTTTTGTGAACTTTTAAACTAAACTATTCTAAACCCTCTCATGACTAATTTATACTTTTGTATTTGTTGTAGGTTTAAATTTGAGTTCATGCAATATACTTTCCCATTTATATATGGTCAGTCTCAAGCAAGTGAGGAGATTCATAATGTATGAGAATTACTCCACAACTTGTTTTCTGAATACAAAGACATTATTCAAATGGAAGATCTAACCATTCTCCCTTCAACTCAATCAAAAGGACAAATTGGTAAAGTTACTTGATAAATTGTAATTGTATTCCAAATCAAATTACCCATTGTAATATAATTATTTTTACATTATTATTATTAACTAACCATTCTAGGAAGCTGGACACCATTGACCTTTGGTGGTAGTATAATGGTGACCTCATCAACATCATACCAATAAATACCATCATGGCAGGATTGATGGCAAAAGAAGATAAAGATGAAGCAAGTCTTGCTTGATAAATCAGAATTGGATATATATCTTGAGGATAGACTTGAGGGAGCTTCAAGTTCTTTCAATGTTTTGGCAGGTGGCAATTGAACTAGTATAGATACCCAATCCTCTCTTATATAGCATAAGAAATTCTAACGATTCCAATCTCCTTAGTTGCTTCAAAAAGCACATTCAATGCTGGTAGTAGGGTAATTGACCTATATAGGGCATCCCTATTTCCAAAAACTGTAAGTATGCTTATGTGTGGAAGTGAGTGGATTAGAGCCATGCATAACATTATGAAACCCATAAAAGTTTGTCATATTTTAATAATTCCTTATCTAGATGTTTACTTTATATTATGATTTTTACCGCTTACTAGATTAACTCACTAATCAATTATTTTTTCTTCGATTATTGTAGACCGAGAATGATATTGAAGAGGTTTACTTGGCAGAGGATTGATGGGTTTTGTTATTTTAATATTGAATTCGCATGGTATTTACATGACAATGAAGACGAGGTGTAAGTTCTGTTAATATTGACTTTAGATAGTTTTTTCATGATTACTATACAAATTAATACTCATTGTGAATGAAGTTTTTTACAAGATTTGGAATTGTGTTTACATTATTCAATTCTTAGGCCTGTGTGCACTGCTAGTAATTCTTATTTTTATCTGCGCACTTGTTCAAGCATGCATCACTCTCTCTTTTCTTTGTTATCTGATAAAAACACACACATGGCAATTCAAAAAGGATGTCTGACTTATTAATTGATTAATTTATAGATTTGAATTCTTTTGTCATTCATTTTTTTTTAGCCTTGTGTATAGGAAGTTGGGATACAAACCTAAAGGTTAGTCAGTATTTAAGTTTTGCCTATACCATATTTTTACCTTTATATGATTGTGAGAGACAGTACCACTTATTTAAAATCTTGTTTGTTCATTCCAGATAAATTAATACTAGTGAAGAAATAAAATGAACCGATTCATTCTAGACATGCTTTTGAGAATGATAATGATGCTAGTGTGCAAAATAGCATAATTTTTTCTGCAATGTTAATGAAATCCTAATGTGAAGGGTTGGTATAGTCATGGTTTTTGAATTCAAGTTGTCCATGAGTGTCTAATACTTAGCATTTAAAGTTATATAATATGTGTTTAGCATTTAACTTCTTTCCTGTATACGACAGTTAGAAGTTTAGTGTGTATTTGATTCTTATTTTTCCTATTTACATCAAATTTGGGCATTTATAGGGTATAGTATAGTACTCTCTTGATGTGCTTAAGGCATGTGAGATTTCTGTTAACTTAGGTTCTAGCTCTTATTACAATCTATTACATCTTGCTTATTGCCTAGATTCATTTGCACTTTTTTGTTAGTTAATATGGTTTGAGAAATTGTAATCTGCACTATTAAATCTATAATTGCCTTTTTACTTTATCCTATTTTCTTTTACTTCAGGAATATCTCTGATAAGGATCACAATTTAATCTATAATTGACTTTTTTGTACTCAAATCCATCTTTTACCCTAAGAATGTTGCTCAAACAGTTCATCTTAAAATGACATGTGACATACATAATCTTAGCTCACATTAATTAAAACAAACATATAAACAAAATATCCACAAAAAGAAAGATTCACCTGCCACAAACAAGATATTTGTTAAATAACACAAGCAATGTAACATAGGTCTTACAGAGATCTGTATTTAAATAGGAACCTTAAGCATAGTGATCTTATAGCTTCCACCATAACAATCTTAAACTTATCAGTAATATCAGACATGAAATTAGTTATCTACTTCATCAGTCGGTCCACACTTGATTTATTTCCAGTCTTCAAAAGGGTGGTAATATCAAATGTGGCAATACTTTTACTCTGGTCAGATATTAAACTCTCCACATTAAAATTGTAATTAATGATAGACATTGGATGTGTTATTGCCACCTGTAGAAAAGTCCAGCTTATGGTTAACATGAAAAGACAATCCTTTCTAATATTGGCAAATTTGATTGAACAAACATGTTTGTTTGTTTAATATAACGAACATGTTCGTTTTTTTTGCTACAATAATGAGCTTTTGAACAAACATGAAACTTTTTCGCTTACACAAACACGAATTGTAAACATCAATCGAACCGATTTATTTAAGAAGAACCAAATGTAAGCTGACCTAGGAAAACGGATGAAGCAAACATGAACATATTCACATTCATGTTCGGTTTGCTTTGTATCCAGCTCTACTTGTGGTATTGTAGTTTATGTTTCTTATATGTGTGTGGTTATTTTCTACGTGTTATTAGTTCTTTTGTTGTTACTTGTTTTTTTATACATGTATACAAGGTATATATTGATCTTTATTTCTTTTAGGTAGTTGAGCTCTATCATCATGGTTAATATGGTGGCTTCTTTGAGTGTTACTAGTGATTCTGGTTTGTTAGAGTCTATTAGTTATTGGTTGGTAATTTGAATAGTATTAATGAGAAGTTGGTATCCAAACCATAAAACAATTTTTTTAGTAATAGAAAAGTGTATTCTTATCCATATTTCATCCCTCCTATGAGTTCTAACAAGGTAGGTAAAAAACTAGTTGGCCTTTCTAAAGAATTGGCATGCAAGTGAGTGAAACAGTGAGAAACCTATATGATGGGTTTTTTTTGGGCCCCTATAGTTCAAATTTGTGTTAAAAAGATATGGAATGACCAAGGCCTTATTAAGGTCACACCTAATGGACAAGAAATGGTTATATTGAAGTTTAAAGATGTTAAAGATCTTGATAATGTTCTAAATAATGACCCATGGTTTATTGGGGGTCAATCTTTCTTTATGAGGAAATAGGCCAAGAAAATCACCATGATTATAGAAGAGATTAAGATAGTGGCTATTTAAGTGAGAATATTTGGTATTCCTCTAATGTTTTGGAACCCCTAAGGGTTTAACTATATTATGAGTAGAATTAAAAGACCGCTTAGGTTAAACTTGGTCATGAAAGAAGTCTCTCATATTGATTATACTGTAATCAACATATAGATGGAAATAGATAAAGAGTTCCCTGATGCTTTAGATATTAAGCATCCTAATGGTAAGATTAAAGAACTCAAGATAGATAATGTATAAAGGCTACTAAGATGTTAACTCTATTAAAACTATATGCATGTAAGGAAGAAGTGTAGAATTAGCCTTTTAAGAATAAGGGTAATGGAAGAACATTAAAAAGTTAACTATAAGGTGTATGAAAATCTTAATGTCTCCAATCCTATCAAGAGTAGTACTAATAAAGTCAATCAAAAAGGAAGAGAGAAGAATATTCCTATAACTAGGGCAAGTTCTTGTCATAAAAGGAGTTTGGTCAATAGATTTGAAGTTTTGAGTAGGCTTGAGGAGGAAAATGATAATAGGTTGGTTATTATGGATAGTTGTGCCATAAACAATAGCAAAATGTTGGACTATCTTATAAAATAATATCTTTCTTTAGATAAGGGGAATGAAGTTGGGTTTAGTAAGGGTATAAAAGATCAATGATTGAAAATAGCCAATGAAAATGTTCAAACTAAAGAAGGAAACATAATTGGAAATACGAAGGTGAGAGATTAACATAGAGTAAATGAAGAAAAGTAAGGAATATTTAGAATCTTATATAATTAAACCCTTTAGGAAGGCCACCATGGTTAATGAAATGGAAATAAAAAAACAAATGTGGTAAAAAGGATCAGAAGAGAAGTAAAACCAAGAATAGGAAGAAAGGTAGAAATCATTCTCTTGCTTTCAAAATTATTGGTTAAGCTCACTTCTAGGAATATTAGGGGCTAGAACTCTTTTTTAAAATAGAAGGAGATAAAGAAGCTTATTAAGAGTAATTCCTTGGATATCATTATGATTTTATAGGCTAAAGTAAGAGAAGAAAATAAAGAGGCTGTTAGGAAAATATTTGGTGGGGATTAAAGTGTGATTGATAATTATAATTCTAGTCATAGAGGTTGGATTTGGTTGGTTGGAATAGCAATACCCTTTAGTTAAAGGTTATGAAAAGGAAAGATCAAATTATCCACTATGAGACTGAGATCATTTCTTTGGGTAACAAAATATGTGCCACCTTTGTCTATGGGGCTAATAACTATATTGATAGGAAGAATTTATGGAAGAATATTATTCGGGTTAGTACTAGGACCAGGAATAAGCCTTAGGTGATCATAGGAGACATCAATGTTATAAAGAAGAAGGATAGGAAGATAAAGGGATCTAGAGGCTAAAGTGCCCATGATAAGGAATTCCAAGAGTGTTTTTTCAATGGTCGCCTAAAATACCTTAGCACAATTGGGTTGTACATGACATAAAGCAATATAAATGAAGGTACTTATAAGATGGCTTGCAAACTTGAAAAATCTTTGTTGATGATATTTAGCTTGAAAAATATCCTAACTCTTTTAGAATGATTCTTTCTAATAGCATTTTGGATCACTGCCTTTTGGCTATTAGTTATGAATGTCTGGATTAGAGTAAGAAAATGCCTTTCAAAATTTTCAACTATTGGGCTTATGATAATCAATTTCTACCATTAGTGAAAGAGTGTTGGGATACGACTATTATGGGTAATCCCATGTTTAGACTTGTTAAAAAGCTTAAAAATTTTTGCATCTCAAAAAGAGTTAAGTTTGCTAAAGAGAGGTTAGATTCCATTCAGGCTTGGCTATTGAGTAACCCTCTTGATATTAACCTTATTAGTGAAGAAAAAGGTTCTTCTTAAGGCCTACAAAAAAAATTAGTTAGATGGAGGGGTTGTTTCTCAAGTAGAAATCAAGGATTGAATGGATCAAAGAGGGCGATTAAAATTTGAGCTATTTTTTCAAAGGCTTATATAAGAGAAGAAATAGAAACTCTATTAAAGGGATTATAAATGAAAATGGGGTTTTGGTTCAAGAGAAAGATCAAGTTAGAGATATTTTGGTTAACCACTTCAAAAACATCTTGTCCAAGAATAATGTTGTTAATAATAATAATAATCAACCTAAGTGTTTTTATTATAGTATCCTCAACAATGTTGCTGAGAAAGGTCATAAGAGAGGAGATTAAAAACATTTTATTTAGCATGGATCATAGTAAAGCCCCCGACCTTAATGACTTTAGAGCTATATTTTTTAAAGGAGTTCGAGAGATGGTGGGAAAGGATGTGATAGAAGCCATTAAACATTTTTTTGCTAGTAGTGTGCTTCTAAAGGAAATCAATTGTATTATTCTTGCTCTTATACCAAAATGGGAGAACTCAACCTTTGCCAAGGATTTCAAACCCATAGCCTATTGCAATATGATTTATAAATGTTTCTTTAAGATTTTGGCTAACATATTGAAAAGATTTCTTCATAATTGTGTGAATAAAGTCTAAGCTGTGTTTATTGAAGATAGAAGAATTAGAGATAACATCCTTCTGTACAGTGAGTTGTTTAATAAATTTCATAGGAGTAATGCTAATAAGAAAAGATGTGCTAATAAGGTTAAATTTATAAAAGTTTATGATATAGTAAACTAGGAATTTGTCATAACCTTTTTGAAAGATCTTGAATTTCACTAGACCTTTATTCATTGGATTAAAGAGTGTATTATCATGCCAATGTTGTTTGTTTGTATCAATGGTAAGCTTGAAAGTTTCTTCAAAAGTTCCAAAGTTTTTAGATAAGATAACTTGATATCTCCTTATCTCTATATGATTGCTATAAAAGTGTTCTTTAGAATTGTTGAGAAAAAATTATGAGAAGGGATTTTAAGTACTATTAGAAATGTAAGGCTAACAGGATAGCCTACCTTTTCTTTGTTGATCATCTTATTCTTTTCGGTTAAGGTTGAGAACAAGTTTATGAAGACCTTTAAAAATGTTCTTAATGAATTCTAGAACTGGTCTGGATTGGTGGCTAATAGGGCTAAAAGTAGTATTTTTTTAATCTAGTGTGTCAAGTGTGAGAAAGGAAACCTTGCTGAAATCTTTGGCTTTGAATAAAATCCTTATTTATATTTTAAGCTTACCAAAGAAGATTGTAAACCTTTGGTTTCCTTTAAGCTTACCAAAGAAGAATGTAAACCTTTTATGAATAACATCCTTACTCATATTTTATCTTAGAAGAGTAAACACCTGTCTTCGCTAGCAAGTTGATGCTCATCAAAGTTATTCTTTTCAACATCTAAGTGCTTTGGGCCTTTTACATTTTCTTTCCTAGTAAATTCCTTAAGAAGATTGATTTTAAGCTTAGAGACTTCTTTTGGAATGGAATGGAGACTAATGGGGGGAAGGCTAAAGTGGCTTGGGAGGAGGTTTTTCATCCTTATGTTGAAGGTGAGCTTGGATTGAGGATAAGGAAGTTTCACTTTCTAGTTTGGATATCTTACTCTGTTATTTTGTATTTATTAGTTCATCTGAGAACCTGTGTGACTAAGCGTATGGCCAACTACTCTAATAATCATCCATATGCTAATATTAGTCACCCATATATGGGCTATTTATATTCCTATCTATTACTGCTTAGTTTTATTTCATTATATGTTTACTTGTTTGTACAATGCTTTTACTAGTCATTCATTATACCTAAGCATGAATATAAATGTTATTCATCTCAACAATTGCTTATGTTTTGCTTTTTATCAATTATGTATCTTTTGTTCACCCAAAAGTGCGTGTTACTAGGTATATGAGTGGCTACTCCAATAATTATTTGTATGTAAACAACAGTTACTTGTATATGGGTTGTTTATGTTTTTGTTTGTTACTACTTAGCTCTCTCTCTTTCATTATATGTTTACCTATTTTTATAATATTTTTTACCAATGATGTTTGAGTGTCACTTATTTTACCTAATTGTGAATATAAATATTATTCATCTCAATTGTTTCTTAAGTTTTGCTTTCTATCAATTGTGTGTTTTTATTGATTTAAGAACTAGTATGGCTCGATACATAAACAACCAATTCTTATTGTAATTCACATACAACACCAACCAATTATATATGGATCGTTTGTATTTTTCGTTTTGTATAATCATCATTTTCTTCTCATTGTGTTAATATCTAAACATTTTTTTGACAACCATATGAGGTGATTATTGACTATGGTTTAGTCATATGTGTGTTTGCATGGTTCACAAAAAGGTTGTTCATCCTTCTATCAATTAGTACTAGCATTTTTTTCTTGGCATTACATTAATACAAGCTCTAGATATTCCTTAATCAATGATGTGATGCAACTATTTGTTATATGTCAAAAGTGTGTTTTATTTACCCGAAGAACTGTATAACATAGTGCACGAGTGGTTGTTCTTATGATCATCTACATAGTAACACCAGTCATTCACTAAAGGGTTGCTTGTGTTCTAGAACATGGTTTAATCTATGATAATGTTTTCATTGTTCAAATACTAATATATGACATCCTTAATTAATTATGAATTATTCATGTTGTCAATGATGGATTTGAATGAGTGAGATATTCATAGAAGTAGTCTCTATTTTACTTTGTATTTCCATTACATATGAAATGGTACACAAATGAGACGATAATGAAAGCTAAAGAGCATGAACGATTGTAGCAATCCTTGTCCCAGGTCACTGTGTGCTGCGGAAAATACTATAAATCATATAATAAAATATACCTGTGACAGGGATCTCTACAGTAAAAAGACTACTGTTGCTACTGAATTTAAAATTTCTTTATATGTAAAAGCTATTCATATCATTTACTATAATAGTAAATTAAAAACACTGAAATATACTTGTAAAATCCCCAGGCTACTCATGCATAGAGCATACTACTCATACAGTGTATATTAAAGTATAATACACACATATATACATAAGAAATAAGTAAAAGCATGTGAGTCAAACATGTTATCTGCTGCTGAGCCATATCCCCAAAATCTCACAGCTGTCTTGCTCCAGCTTAGCCCTCTTTAATCACTGACCTGCAAAAAGGAAACAAGAAGGAGGAGTGAGTGACAAAGTCACTCAGCAAGCATTTTGTAACTCAAACACTCGTATGTCCTACACTTAGTTGGCTACGTGACTCATCACGTAGAAATTCTACTTTACTGTTTTCTTATTTTTTATTCTCTTTATATTCTGAAGTGTATTTATTTTCTGTTTTTTTCCTTATTGTATTATAATCTATTTCTCATGAGATGTTGTATATGACATGAAATGTATATGTTGATGTCATGTGTATACTGTAAAATCATAAAAACTTGCCCTTGGGCCTGATTTTCTGAAAAACTTTCTTTTATGAAAACTCTTTCTAATAATAAAAGCTGTGATCTGAAGATCTTAAATATATACATATAATATAAGCTGAAAACTATATCAGAAAGTACTGTATTTGAAAATATCTGCTATGCTGGCTAGACTGATAAATACAGGGATTTAACAACCTAGCTGTGTGAGCTCAAATCCTACTGAATCTACTGATGCACAACTAGCACTCTCTCTAACGAGCTTGGTCAATGACCATGTCCTCTCTAACAGACGTTGGTTTCCCTTTCTAGTGGGTATACAAACTCACAAGTGTCTCTCGTATCCACCTCTAATTGATGTCCGAAACATTATATATATATATACTTTAAAATCATACTATTGGATCCTTAGATCCATTTCTAAAAACATCTGATATGGCATGCCATGATCTATACTGATAATCATGCTTGAAATGTTGTTATATCATCTTATTATTGAGTTCTGTGTGCTTAGAAATGGCTTAGAGTGGCTTAGCTTCTCTTTTAAGTTTTTCATCTGATTTTCTTAAGGTGCACAAGCGTGTGTCTCTATGTGCATGGGTGTGTGTCAAGGCATACGGAACCGTGTGCATCTCGTGTCCCTGGGCGTGCTAGTTTTTGAAATCATTTAATCAAAACTTAGCTGGCCACACAGACGTGTGGTGTGAACACACGGGCGTGCATACAAGGCACAAGGTCGTGTCTCACACTACATGGGCGTGTAACTGTCTTACAACACTCTCGTGTCTTGCCCACACGAGTGCTATGCAAGGCTGTGTTCATATAAAAATGAGGCCACACAGGCATGCATCCTCGGGTGCACGTTCGTGTGCTCAACCCAGATTTTACAAATTATGTCTGGAAACCTAAAAATCTCACTCCAAACTCATCCAAACTTCAATTCATCAAACATATATGTTCAATACTGTTGCTAGCATGCATATACCATCACAAACTCATCTCAAACATGTTATATATCATAATTAAAGCATACAATACATGTATACAAGAAATACACATATAAACATGCAATTAACCACTCAATCATCCAATAATTCATCATTTCAAAGGTCAAGCATGCTGATAACACTTCAAACATGCACACAATGATTCTCAAAAGCTTAAGACAACTAGACATGCTTTGAAACTAAGTGAAAGAGGTAAGGAAACACTTATCTCTCGCCATGGAAGCTGGACCTCTCTCTCTGGAAGCCTCTAGATCTCTAATATGGAATTGAGCTACTGAGGGATCTCTCTCAATCACCTTAGGGTTCACTGGAACTAAGGGAAGAAGAAGGAGAAAATGAAATAAATTGGGAACAACGTGACTGAAGCAAATAAAAGAATATATGGTTAAATGGCAAGACACACGGTCGTGTGCGCAATGGAAATCTCAATTTCCATTCTCTTTCGTGTCATACATAGAATATTTCCCCAAAATATTCATGTATAAGCCACAAAAGGCTTTTAAGTGACTCTTCTACTCCTGAACCCTCTCAAAACTCTTTCCTATCAAGGAAATCTCTCTTTTACCTTAGATTCAGAACCTAAAAAGATAGTTCTACCCTCGGGCTATTGCAACGATCTACAGATAAGTTTGTATGATATACCTTCATAGATTGGCCAAGAAACTACAATTAAATAATTTATACTCATTCGATAATTTATTATTGTCTAACTAACATTGGTTTTGTAGGTTTGCTTTTCATTTCATAATTATTTTAGGGGTGAATAGTTTATTCCTACTAGATTTTTTCTAAAGGTGAATGAATTTACTTTTCCTTTAGTTTCTTTAATGGTGTATGGATTGTAATTTACTTTTCTTAAGCTTTTTTAAGAGTGTATGTGATGTAAATTTAAATTTGAATATATGCTTTATGGATGAATTTCTATGGCTTTAATGTTTGTTAAATTCTCACACAGCATCACTTGAAATAAATTTTGGAATCTAATCAAACTTGGTAAACATCATTAAAACAAACCACCTGAGTGGAAGTTGAAGGCATCTAACACCTTTTCATACCCAACTCATAAAACTCATGCATTGGGTAGGTACGGATAGTTGAATCTACTACAAGGAATCCACAAAGTTATCCATTGTTACCAATGCATCTTTTCTTGAGGCAATCTCTAGGTTATGACTCCATTTTCAAAAACTTTATAGTAAGATAAAAACCTATTCACACGTGCTCTTTTACGTTCAGGGTGACCAAACAAAAGTGGCAAAGTTAAACGGCTGGCTTGGCTAGGCAAAAATCATTGTCACAATATGACCCTATATGGGTGTTGTTATTATATTGTAAACTTATCATGACTACAAACTTTAAAGGCCTAAATCGCACATCCACGCCATTTATGCCAAACCAATTGGATTAGGATGACATTGAATTATTGCTTCGTTGGTTTAAAGAGTGTCCAAAGCATACTACATGAAATAGTCTACTTTGGGCTTGTGACAGCTTATCATGAATGTTATCAATGGTATCCTTATGTGAGTGTATAGTTAGTTGGATTCGAAAAAATTAGGTTTCATTGACCCAAGGGTTGGCCTAAATGGTAAAAGATATAGGTCACCTAGGTGGCTAAGGTTCAAGTTATAGTGAATGTTTATTTCTAATTTACTCAGTCTATGGTTACAGGTCTAAGTGGATACAGACCCTTAGGTTTATCCTATCCAATTAGTTAGGTTTGGCCAACTGGTATAGATAAGGTTTCTTGGGTCATCAAAAAAAAAGTAAGCCTCGTCAAATTTCAGTTTATCTTCATGGTACTTAATTAGAAATTTCTGTAAAAAGTAAAAAAAAAAAAAAAAATGAAACGAAGCAATTTATTTGTAAGATACAAGTTTTAGTGAATAGTATCAATAAATAGTATTAGCAAACAATATTGTTTTTATGTTATAATTATTGGAATTCATTATGTTAATAGTGTTTTTCATCATTTTTTTGTTAATTTCAATGAAAATTATGGCGATAATAGTATATTTAATCAAGTTTTCTATCAAATTAATGTCTATTAAATAATGAACAATAACATCAACAGTATATTTGGTCAAGGGTACAATTAAGCATAACTAACTATAAACAATGGGAGTGAGATGTAATTGTAAAATATCCTTTTGCCCTTTAAGATTTTATCTCACATTTTACACCCCTAAAACAAAGGTGGGACAAATTTGTAAACTATTTATTTGCCCTTCATGAGACTTCATACTATTCACCCCAAACAAGGGTGAGATGGAACTATAAAATACTCATTTGCCCTTCATGAGATTTTGTCTTACCCTATTCACTTATCATTTGAAATGTTGTTAATGATGAAAGCGACACATTTTTGGTAGACTTCACTATTTCAATCCCAAATCCAACAAATAATCAGTTGAAAATAGTAATACAACAACACAAACCAATTTTAACCTTAAATCAAACAACTAATCCAAATCCTAAACCACAACTCTCAAGAAAACCACTGTTTTTTGATGAAATTCTTCAAAATCAACTATATATGTATTTGCAATCATCATACAAACATAATTACCATATTTGTTCACCAAAATCTTGAATGAAAACCCAAAATAGGAACAAAATCAAAGTCACCAAAATTTCAAACATAAATTGAAAAAAAATTCAAAAGACTACTAACTTGGTATGTCATATTGTAGGCGATTCAATTGATGGATCCAGATGGCATAGATGACCACATTGGAATGTGTAAAAAATTTTGTAAAAAGGGTGAGCATTCCTTTGAAAATAAGGGTAAGTGTGTTAGTTTTCCCCCTTTTATAAGAAAGAGCATTTTCGATAAGTTGCTATTAATTGAATAATATTGTATAAAAATAATTTTCAAGTTAAAAATGTATAATCTTTAAAATATGGTTATTTTAATTAGTTTTATATATATATTTTAAGGGATCTTTCAATATTTTCAAAGGGAATTTAATATATAAATTTTTTAAAAATGCTATCACACTTCGAACCTAACTATTTCTAGAGGCAAATATAATTGTCTCTAAGATATTTATACTGTGACAATAGAATTTAACTTTAAACTGAATTTTATGAGAGTTATCATATATCGTTGTTGAATGTATATTTAACAATAATATTGAGCTTTCAAATTTAACTATTTGAACTATCTATAAATTAATTTGAATCCAAATAATAAATTTTGAGTTGAGGACTTGAAACCACCTTAAGTATTAGTCATTATTTTAAAGCCCTAACCAATGAGTTTGATTGAGATTTAGTGGCCAATTCAATTCGAATCAAGTTTTAAAATTGTTTAATCTAAGGAATTAGATTGACGCATTATTGCATCAAGCGAATCGCAATAGATCATAATTAAATCCCAGTCAATCCTGATCCAATATTAAAACACAGTCAATATATTAAATCCCTAAACTCTTTTAAAATGAAGTCAAGATCGAGAGCTTAACTTTTGGTGTAGTTATTTCACTTCTTGCTATATTCCAAAACTAGCTAGGCTTTATCCTATCTCATTAATAGTAAGATATTTACCTTGGAATAGTAGACATAAGAGCAAACCGTCATCCATTACAAAGGAGTTGTAATATTCTAAAGATAGAATGGTCTTTTAGGTTAAATATCATGGTTAAAAGTGAGGTTTTATGATTAAAAAAAAAAAGAGATTTGAGAGGATTCATGGGTAAGATAGTCATTTAAATGTTATATGTGGCTTATGTGTGGTCTCCTTAGGAGAATATTTCATGCATAGTGTGGGAAGAGAAGGAAATTTGAGGTTTCCTTGACATATTACCATCTGCCTCAAACGTACAGCTATTCGCCACTTGTCAATACATCACCATATATAAAGCTATTTTTTATCATTATCTAATATTCATTTCAATTAGTTTTCTTTTTCCTTTCAAAGAACCCTAAACTAATAGCTGTGAGAGAGCAGCCACCAACAATCAACCAAAATAGAGAACATGATACAACTAAAGAGAGAGAACCAATAGTCATGGCAAGAGATAAGTGTTTCCTTACCTTTTTCTCCCTATTTCATAGCATGTGTTCCTATTTGTTTAGGTTTTATGTTGCTTACTGTATGTTTGATGCTTATTTAGTATGTTTGGAGTATTTAGATAATGATTTAGAAGCATATTAATGAAGTTAATGTGTGAGAATCTTGATATATGTATATATATGCCTTGACTCTTGATTTGAGAGATTTAATATGTGTAACATGAGTTTTGATGTGTTTAATGAGATAAACATGTTCATAGTTAATGTATGAAGCTTTTTTGACTATTTTATTAAGATTCTATGCTTAGGATGAGATTAACTAGAATCTGGATTTTTTTTAAATGTCATATTGCAAAAATAGAGTATGACGCACGACCGTGTGCCCATAAGTGCACTACCGTTTAGTTCTATTTCTATAATACCACAATTTTTCATGTTGTTACGGAGTATAGTGTGACGAATCATGAGATATAGTAAAATAGAATCTTGTTTATAGTAAAGACAGGAAATGCTTACTAAGTGATTTATCACTCACTCTTTTATATTTCCTTCCTTACAGGTCAATAATCTTTTTGGGTTAAGTTAGATACAAGGTAGTTTTGGATTGGGATATTATTTGGCAACAGGTAGCATGCTAATAGCTCGCATGCTTTTTAGGTATTTTATATATATGTATATGTATACAATTTATATGTATATATTATGTATAGTTCATATGTAGCATATACTTTCTAAATTTCATTATCATTTCATACTTAAAGCTTTCATTTGTATATTTTAGCTAGTATTTGTGGGATTTCTATTATTTATTGTTGTTGATGATAGATAGTGGAAAAGAACTTTGCTTATACCTATTATATTAAATAATATAATAACATAGTGATATATAACAATGACGCCTATAATTGGTAGTATCAGAGTAGATCTGTGCTAAGTTTTTGAAAAAATATGTTTTCAAATACATTATTTTCCAAATTTGAATATCACAATAGGAGGTGTCTATATCCTCTCAATGTAAGTATGATAATATAAAGTTTAGTATTATTTTAGGTTTACACCCCCCTTTGTGTTTACAATTTTCTAGAAAGGAGTTTTCAATTACCTAGATTCATGGAAAAGGAGAGTGGTACTTCAATGAGGCTTAAGAGCATGAGTAAGAGGACTCAACACTTCAAGTATCTGCCAAGCTTGAAGACGTGAGAGAGATTGTTAGAGAGGTTATTAGAGAGAGTTTCCATCAGGCAATCAGAGGAGACATTCATGAGTCAGATAAAGGTGATGCCTATCAAGGGTTTGCTAGAAGACAATATGAACAGATGAGAAGAGATATACCAAAGCCAATTACAAACAATTATTAGATATCAGAGTTGGGTTGACAATTGGGACAAAGTTTAGGTGTAGAGATAATGGGTACCAATGGATTTGATAAATTGTAACTAATCTATAACCTACTAAAAGTGCATCAACTACGTAAGTTTAATAGGTCTAGGGATCTGATAGTAGCAAAAGAGTGGATTATGGATATTAAGAGCGTCATGGGCTTGTATACTATATCATACAAGGAAAAAGTTCAATAAATGGTTTATATGCTTAAGGGTAAGTAAGGATATGGTAAAACCTCGTAAAGACATCTATAGATGAGAAAAGTATAGTTTGGCTAATTTTCAAAGATTGTTAGATAAAGACCACTCTAATACTAACATGGTTTATGCCAAAGCCAAAGAGTTTATAGAGTTGAGGTCAAGTTCGATTAGAAAGCATGTAACCTAGTTTAATGCTTTGATAAGATTTGTCCCAGGTTTAGTAGGCATAAAAATAGGTAGGTTGTAAAAGTTTATTCATGGATTACATCCTATCATTACTAAAGACTTAATGACTGGATCTTCTTCCTTATAGAGGTTTAGTAAGACTTTGGGAGAGCTTTGAGATTTGAAGCATGTTTATAAAGGATAGGTGTGTTCTCTCGATCGACAAAGAGATTTTAGACAGAGGTAAAAAATCAATATAGTCAAAGAAGTCTTTTAGAGGTGGTAAAAAGTAAAGGGGCAATTACTTGTGTATAGGACTTATGGTAGGAGACACCCAAGAGAATGTCTAGCAAGATAGAGTATGTGTTTCAAATACCACTATTCAAGGCATAAGTTATTAGAGTGCCTATCCAAAAGAGGCATTAAGCCATTTAGAAATGGTGTTTGACCTAGTAAGGGTATGATTGGCTCAACTAGTAGAGATAGTAGAGCCACTAGAAGTGGTATTAGTGTACCTAAAAAAGGTGTTGGTACATTCAAAGGATTAGGCAAAGTTAGAGTTTTCATAGTAAGGTAAGAATAAGTAAAGGTCATTCCACATACAATTATCGGTCAGTTGCTTTTCTTTAATACTCTATTGTTTATGTTGATTGATTATGATTCATATCTTCACATCTAGATGAGTGGTAGAGAGATTAAGGTTGATCCCTAGTATGACGGATAAGAGTATTTATACTGAGATGCCCAATAAAGGTATTATAATAAGCGATCAAGTGTTAGTAGACCAAAAGATAATGATTATAGGTTAAAGACTAAGGATAAATATGATCATGTTGGAGTTAGTTAATTGTGATATGATCCTAAACATAGATTTTCTGAGTAAATATAGTAGAGATAGGTTGTAGATAAGAAAAGTTAGATTGTTTGTAAATAAAAATGATGGATCAATAAGGATGTGTATAGATTATAAAAAGCTGAATAAGGTTATAGTAAAGAATAAATAACTATTATTGAGGATTGATGATTTATTTGATCAGTTGAATGGAGTTGTGGTGATTCATAAGATCGATTTAAGGTCTGAGTACCATCAAGTAAGAGTAGTAGTTAAAGATTTACCCACGACTACCTTCAGAATGAGGTATGCCACATGAGTTTGTGGTGATACCTTTCAGATTGACAAATACTTCTACAGTATTTATGGATCTAATGAATCGAGTATTCCAATACTATGTTGATAGATTTATTATGGTGTTTATTATTGACAACTTGGTCTACTCGATAAATAGAGAGAAACATGAGGAGTATTTAAGGTTTGTCCTTCAGAAGTTAAGAGATAGACAGTTTTATGTCTAGTTTGCTAAGTAAGAATTTTGGTTAAGCAGTGTAGCATTCCTTGGGCATGTAATATCAACAAACGACATACTTATAAACCTAAGTAAGGTGGAGGTTATTCTGAGTTACTTAAGACTGAGGACAATTAAAAAGGTGAGAAGTTTTTTTAGTTTAGTAGGCTATTATAAAAGATCTATCAAATGATTCTCAAGTTTTATGAACCTTGACTATTTTGACTTGAAGAGAGACACCTTCTATATAAATTGAAGAGTATAAGACTCGATTTCAAGAGTTGAAACTGTAATAGTCCAAAGGTAGAATTGTCTTTTAAGCTATGAAATCAAAAGTAAAAGTGAGATTCCTTGGTAGGAAGTAGATTTGAGAGGTTAAGGGTAGAAGAGTTTTTTAGAGGCATTTCATAACTTATACATGGGTATTTTTAAGAGAATATTCTATGTATAACGCAAAAAGAGTGGAAATTGAGATTTTTAATGCACACACGACCGTGTGTCAAAGACACTCAGCCATCATTTTATTTTTCAAATCACATATTTCCCAGCTTTCTTTTTCTTCACTCTGTTCTATTGAACCCTAAGGCTCTTGAGAGTGATCAACCAGCAATTCAGTTTTAGATTAAAGATCCAAAAGCTCCTAGAGAGAGAGATCTAGTTTCCATGGCTAGAGATAAGTGTTCCCTTACCTTTTTCACCTTGTTTTAGAGTATGTTTCATAGTATATTTCTTTGTTTCCTAAGTGTTGAGTATGCTTGTTGTGTTATTGAGGTTTGTTAACCTTGATTGAATGATTTGATGATGATGTTATGGTTGATTTGAGTGGTTGGTTGCATGATAATGTATATATATGTTGTATACATGTATTTTATATTTTATTATGAGATGTGGCGTGATTGAAATGAGATTTGGGTGAATGTATGCATGCTAGTAGAAGCTTTGAATGTGTATTGATGTTTAGAAGTGTTTGGGAGTGATTTGGATTGGGATTTTTCGGTTTCTAGATAGTTTCTATAGAATTTGAGTTAAGCACATGACTATGCACCCGTACGTTGTAGACACCCCATTTTGGACTCAACAAGGTCACCCCCAATGATGAAAAACCTGAATATTGAGTTATAATTTCTGAGATATTGAGCTGAGGTTGAATAAGCAAAAAAAAAAAAAATCTATGATTTCATTTAAAGACCCCATTAAAAAAAAATCTTAAAATCCATTAATATAAAATATACATATATATGAAAACGATGATAACCCAAGCAAAAGAGGAGAAGCACGGCCCGCCCAAGAGAAGAAAGAAAGAGAAGCGGGCGTGCAGAGGAGTAGGCCCAAGTTTGCTACCTGTTTTCTGAGAACGTGTATACATGCGCGAGCCAGAAGGGACCAGCACGTGCACACTTTTTTTGGGTTTTCCTCTTTTGCGGCCAGTCTTCTGCTTCTCTCTCCTGCTCCTACTAGGCCCGCGTGTTGCGCGCTGTGTGGCTGGATAGTTGGCTGCCTTTTTCATCCAAACCATCTATAAAAGGAGGGGATTTTTGGAGAAGGGGGAAGAGATTTTCAAGGAGAAAAGAAACCAGAGGGGAAAAACTTTTTACGGGAGGAGAGAAAAAAAATTGGGAGGAAAATTCCGGTTGGAGGAGAAAAAAAAAATTTAGCGAGGAGAGGAAAAAATTTCAGAGGGAAGGAAAAAATCTCAGAAGGAAAAATTTCAGAATGAAGGTTTTGAAAAAAAAAAGTCAAAAAAAATACAAAAAGAAGTATAAAAAAGAGTTTTAGAAAATTAAAGCATTTTGAAAGTCAATTTGTGTGATACTAGATCATCCACAACTCAATATCGAAAAATTTCTAATCGAATTTCGATTAGTCCCTCAGGGGAATTTTTGTATAAATAAAATTTTTATATTATTTTATATACATGTTAAATTATATAATTTAAATATTATATTTCATAATTTGCATTAATTTTTCTATTTATTCTGTATATAAATATATTGATATTTTGTAGTATACTTCATTTATTTTTATATCCTATATTTACATTATATAATTATTTATTCTGTTTTTTTGTCTATATTCTGCATTTGATTTGATTATCTATATCTGTAATTTTTTGTGTGTTATACTTTTCTTTTTTGTGTATTCTGTATTTTTAATCCTGTATATACATGTGTGTGTATTATATTATACTGTATATATCCATAATAAATACTCTATAAAGTAAACCTCATGTCTTGTGTGTATTTGTATGTGTTATGTATCCATATCAAAAACATGTGAAGTTGATTATCTTGGTAGTTATGAGATATATTGAGGTTTTAGGCATCTTGGGTTCAAACTAGGGTTAGATTCGAACTGAAGTAAACAAGAATAGTAACATGTTCGTGTTCGGATTCGTTTGTACTGTTCGGGTTTGGGTTCGTGTTTGTATTCACCGAATACTTTAATAGCAAAGTTCGTATTCGTGTTCGATTCATATAACTAAGTTTGTATTCGGGTCGTATTCGTATTCGTATCCGATTCGTATAATTCGTTTTTATATTTATTAAAAATTATAATTAATACAAATAATTAATAAAATATAATTAAAAAATTATTATTTTAAGTTCGAATTCGTGTTCGTGTTCGGTTCGAATAGTTTGTGTTCGGGCTCATGTTCACTGAATTTTAAATTTGCAGTTCAGATTCGTATTCGTGTTCAGATTTATTCGATTCATTTTACATTTATTCGAACTAAACTCAAAAATGAATCTGAATATATTCGGTTCGAATTCAACCCTAGTTCAAACTGCGAAAAGTAGATTTGTAGCATTTTATATGTGTATTCGTGTTATTGTATATATAATGGTTGAATGTGGATGGTTGTCTTGGTGTTGAAAGGCAGGAAACTCATCTCCCTTGGTGCCATAGTTCAATTCTTGTGAGGGAGAAGCCGCGTTTGTTTTATTTTATTTGTTTATTTAATTATTTATTCTATGGGGCCATATGTTGTTATTCATCCTTTTGGGCTGGTTGGGCTGCACTATGTTTATTTCTTAAGGTAGGCTGCATTTTGTTTATTTCCTAAGGTAGCTGCTTTTATTTGGGCTAGACTTTCAATAATTGCCCTTATCGTTTTTATTTTATAAGTATGATTTGTCCTAACCAAATTTTATCTTGCAGGATTTATTTATTGGATTAACTAACGAATTTGTTTTGCAAGATTTATTTATTTACTATTTCTAGACTTATTTAGGGTTAGATATAATGTATAGGGGTGTATGAAAAAATGGTTGTAATTTTTAATTTTTAATTTTCTTTTTCGTATTTTATTATATTCATGTATGAATATAATTTATTGTATATATATGATTATTCAAGTCTTGTGAGGGGGAAGCCACATTTGTTTTATTTTATTTGTTTATTTAATTATTTATTCTATTGGGCCATATATTACTATTCATCCTTTTGGGCTGGTTGGGTTGCAATATGTTTATTTCTTAAGGTGGGCTGCATTTTGTTTATTTTCTTAGGTAGACCGCTTTTATTTGGGCTAGACTTTCAATAATTATCCTTATCGTTTTTTATTTTATAAGTATGATTTGCCCTAACCAAATTTTATCTTACAAGATTTATTTATTGGATTAACTAACGAATTTGTTTTGCAAGATTTATTTATTTATTATTTCTAAGCTTATTTGGGGTTAGATAAAATGTATAGGGGTGCATGGAAAAATGATTATAATTTTTAATTTTTAATTTTTTTTTTCGTAGTTTATTATATTTGTGGATGAATATAATTTATTGTATATATATGATTAATATTGTTAATGCATCACATGATAAAATGAAACTTAATTAAACTTGGTAACTGATGCATTAAAAGTTTAAAACCTAACTTCCTAGCAAGTGTACTAGTTCAAAGTAATACGAAAGTATTCCGGGTGTCGTATCCACGGGATCATGTAAGCAAGTACCAAGACGGCACTACTCCTAACTTTATCTAAACTATTGAACACGAGTCGAAAATAAATATAAAAACTGAAACCAAACTAAAATTAAGCAATTAATAAGCACGCCTAGGTAAATCGAATAACAATATGTGAGATGATGCTAAGATTTCGGGTTTACTAATTCACTACAATGTAGGTTTTCGTATGCGTATATATCTTATGTTATTCATGTGACAACGAAATTCCCTAAATTGATCAACATTCTTTCTCAAGCAATATTAATCATATTTAACAATCTTATAACCTAAATATCTCTATCTAGGTTAAACTAGATGAAAGTGTATTAAGTTCTATGGAATCCACTAGCTTTCAGCAGAAGCCTATAATGCCTATGACTATTGCATGTATTATCAAATATCTCTCCATATTTAATTAATCCACGGTTCGTATTTTAGCTGCTTTTATGCAATATCACCTTTCGGTCTCAATCACACAACAAAAATCCTATTAAAAAGTGGTCAAGTTTTCAATAGGCATTAAGTATAGAATGCAAACTCACATGAAATAACATGTTTGTAAATTATAATAAAAAAACCCTACATATTCATGAATTAGCTAGCCCTAATCTTATCAAAAAATGTTTAGTTCATCATTAAATACAAATAAGAAATGAGATTCAAACAAAGCATAAGCATAATAGAGAAATAAGAACAAAACCAGATGAAGTGTTGAATCTCTTATTGAAGCTGATGAAAAATTTTCTAACAATTGCAATCCGAAAAGCTTTTGATTGAATCCCCAAAATAAAATATTGAATATCTGAAAAGTGTGTGAAAATTCTCTCAAAAACTCCCCTAGGACGACTCTCTCTCTCTAAAATTACAATGTAATATATATACTTAGGGTTAGAGAAGAATTTCACTCCTAGTGAAATTCTGCAAAATTTTGCCCATGCTGCAGCATGAACCTTCTGCCTGCTGCTTCTAGGCCATGCCGCGACATGAAGATTCTGGACTGCATGTTGCGGCATGTAGCTTCTGGAATTTTTATGGGCCTCCTACACTACCTTATGCTACAGCATAATGTCGCGACATGTAGCTTTTGGAATCCAAAATTTTGGTCTTCATCAAAGTTGTAACCCTGGATATCTAGTTTCATTTGAAGTTTGAATCACCATATTTAGACTTTAGAATCTCAAGTTATGACCATTTTAGTGCTACGTGGTCAGACACAGAATTTCACCAAGAAGACCTAAATTTGCGACAACGGTTGAAGGCCCAAACGAACTCAGATTTTTCCCTATAATATCTTTTTGAAAAACTTGAGATGTCCACTACAACTTTAGTAGAGCCTACTTTTTCATTATAGAACTCAAACATATTGAAAATTCTCATTTTTTTGCTATGGTGCGTAATACTCTCCTTTCCCCTGTTTGCTCTAATTACTCATTCTTCTTTAGACTAAAGTCGAACCTTCGACTAGTCCTTCATAAGTGTCTTTTTGGCTTGATTTCTATTGAAATCACATCAAAATCAACATTTTCTGCAAAGCCAAACATGAAAACCCGTGATCCCGAAATATGCATATAATAAGGGGAAAATGGTCAAATCATCCTTAAAACTCTATAAATTGACAATGAAATTATACATGCAATTGACACTTATTAGTAACGTGCTTAACGAACGAACCAAAAAAGTGGAGGTCGGCCCTCAAGCTAGGTGACATGGGTGCCTAACCATTTCCCATCACCGTACCCGACTCTCCGAACCCGACCTATTGGGCAGGTGAGGAATAGTTGGGTCCTTTGCAAGGGATCCACAAATCGTCTGTTCTCACCGATGTGTATTTTTTTGAGGTAATTCTCGGGTGGCAACTTCATAGACTCTGAACGGGTAACAAATTTGTTATGCGTTCCTCTTGACCACATTTAGGGTGGTTAAACAATGGTGGCAAGTCTGTCCTCACTTGGTACAGTAAAAACCGACGCCACAGCTCTGGTAACTCCACTAGAAAAAATACGAAGAGTCAATTTCGATGTGGTAATGTAGCATCCCAGGTTAAAAAAGCCCTTAGGGAAAGAGTTTCAGGGTTAGAAAGGAAATCCAGAAAGAGATTGGGAGTCTAGATGAGTTTAGGGGTGAGTTAGTAAGTTTTCAGAGCTTGTGTGGCTTCGTGTGAATCCTTTCGGAAGGATTCGAGCAGGCGAGTGAGTAGGAAATGAGAAATACTCATTTTCACTCGTGCACGCCCGTGCATGGCATAGTATATAAGTGAGCCGAGAGAAAGTTTATTTCTTTTCTCACCCATTTTCTTTTTAGCCAAGTTCTCTCTTCCATTTCAGCTCCTCCTAATCTTAGAGAGGAAATTCAGCCAGCGGTTGCTCCCGATCAAGCTAGAGAGCATAGAGATTAGTTTGAAAGATAGTTTCAGAGGCAATGACGCGAGGTAAGTGTTCGTTTACTTCCTCTCACATTTTTCCCAGTATGTTTGATGAGTTGTGATGCTTGGATGAACTTTATACATGTTATATGATGATGGTTGTTGCATGAAATGTTGATTTTGGCCATCCTTGATCCATGCATGTTGGTTGATCATGCTTTAGTGAGAGAAAGGTGATGCTTCCATGGTGAAATGTTTGTTCGTTGATGCATGTGGAAATTGAATTCATTTATATGCTTGGTTGAGTGCTGGGAATGTGTATTGAAAGTTGATTTGAAATTGATTGTGCATTGGTGAGGAATTGTGCATTTTCCAAGCGGTGCTCTTGTTGAAGAATAGGACGCACGACCGTGTTCCTGCATGGCACGGTCGTGTGCCTTTGTTTTCTAGGCACACGCCCATGTGCACGCTGTGTGCACGAGCAGAAAACGCACACACACGCCCGTGTTCCACAAAAGACACGCCCGTGTGTAAGGTTTCAGTGAAATTTTCCAGAAATTCCAGTAGCTTGCACAGTTGGATGCACGACCGACGCACGGTCCCGTGCATACAAGCACACGCCCGTGTGCCTTAGCCATGCACGCCTGTGTGCTTTGTCCCACACGCCCATGCATCAGTAGATTTTCCAGAAAATGATTATTAATTGATTAATTAAGCATACGAATTCAGAATAAAGGCTAAATTGTTTCAGATAAGCATCAGATGAGCATGAATTCAGATAATAAAGTTGCACATGCATTCCATGGCATTACATGTAGCTTCAGAAAGGATTGAGAGATCTGAATTCAACAGTATTCAGTTTTCAGAATCTGATGTACAGGTAAGAGTATAGGGTGAACTCAAGGGGGCATCTGTAGGATTCAACTTTCTGACACTAGTCAGAATGTTCAGTAGCATTACAGTTTCAACCTTCTGACACTAGTCAAATCGTCCAGCAGTATACAGATTCAGCTTTCTAGCCAGTAGCTAGACTGTTCAACCCACATGGCCAGGATGTCGAATCCCTGTGTTCACCAAGTTTGATCAACACAGTAGGTACCTTCGGGTACAGAGAGGTATTCAGATCCATGCATCCACAGTATTTTTAGTAGCATGGCATGACATACACATCATGACATGAATAATAAAGATATCAGTAAATGAATGTGATTCAGATATTCAGTAAATCAGTTTCCAGATTCTAGCAAGCGCATAGATGTATGAATAGGGTCGAGGCTCAGGTATGTTTGATTATTGTGATTGTTTGTGCTTGCTTGGGTTTTGAGGGAAGTAAGGAGCGCTTACTGGGAGATCTTTATCACTCATCCCCCTCCTTCTTCCATCCTTTTCAGGTGTTTGTGCTGTGGTCGAGGAATGGGTGGATCAAGGCTGACAGGAGAGGGCCCACACCACGATCTCAGTATGTATATATATCAGTTTTAGACCTGTGTGGTCGTTTTGTAAATGCTTATGTAAACAGATGTACAGAAACAACATATATATATATATATGATAAAGACCATTGGGCCCATTGTACAGAAAGACAATGTATATTTCAGTTGATGTATTTCAGTTCAGCTTCCACATGTGTATTCTGAATGTATAGCAGAAATAGTTAAAGTTTTATTTTATTTTAGTAGGATTTTCGTCTCGGGTACCCGTATTTTTAGATTATTAATAAAAGAACCATCAGCATTTCAGCAGCAGGGGTACTCGTGGCGACGGGTCCTACAGGTAAGTTTGTAAAGCGCTTCTGAGTTTAAGCAAGTTTCTTGCATTGCACAACACTCACACCCACTGTGCACTCTTTGTCCCTATCAACCCCGATGGCAATCTAGACTTCGTTCAAAAACCCACTCGGCCCAAAGGTAGTCTATCTTGCACATCAGTCTTAGGCATCATACCTTCATGTATATGAAAAGAATCTTTGGTTCTCGTCTGATGTAGCTTTTGACCTTTACTTGAGTCAAACCCATGTAGTGGCCTTTAGATGTTAATCCTTAGGACCCTTTTTATATGTGATTGATCAAATCGAATCTTTATATATGAAATCTTGAGTTTTTACTGCTTATTCTGAAATATGTCTTGATCCATGACATCGAAATTTCATTAGTTGTTTCTTTAAGTTGCCTCCACTAGGAGAAAATTTTTTGAAACGTTATTTTGTATATATCTTTGTGACATGACTCGACATACTACTGAATGGACACATAAAACCTAACCCTTCATGCATAAAGATTCATTAGGTCTAGGACAATTGGGTCTTCTAGTGACCCAATGGATACTAACTTTAGCTAGGGTAGCATTGATTTTTCTAACGTTTCATTAACTGAAGTAATAAGGGGGCAAAGTGAGCGATAAGGAGGCGAAGGCTAGATTTAAAAAACACTTCCTTTTTCGAATCGCCTTCAAAGGACATTTTCATCTTTAGTTAGCCTAAGTAGATATGTTTGATCTGAATCATCCTATAGGGGTAAAATTTTCATGTCACTCTAAGTAGATGTTTTTAATCTGAATTATTCTTGTAAGGTTAAAGTCTTCAAGTGTCATCCAAAACAGCTAATTTCAATTTGAATTACCTCATAAGGGTATTTTCGTGTTTGATATTTCGAAATAAATAATTTTGATTCGAGTCGTCCCACAAGGTAAAATCATTTAGGATCAATAGACTCACCCCCTAATCACCATGTCTCTCATCTCGTATAATGTTAGGTTTAAGTCGTTTTATTGTTCAATTTGAAATCTTATCTTCAGGGCTAGATGTGTTGTCATTAGGGCTTCTTTAAGTCTTCACTCTATTTAGACATTAGATCCATAATTCTTTTGTTTGTCTACTTATTAGACCCACATTTTACCACCATTATTGTTGAGTCTAATAAAGTTGTTGATTAAAATAAGTGTACCCATTTAATCCTGCATACATATCATGCATATCATACACTAACATGTCACTTTGTTAATCCTATATACATGTCATGCATAAACAAATCATGCACTAACATGTCATTTTGCAATCATTCAGTGGGAGAAGAGAAATATGACCAAAGGAAACATGATAGAGGAAATGATGGAGAAGCTTAAGAACATGATAGAGGAAAGGCTTGCTACAAAAATGGATGACTTGATAAACAAAATGACCCAAATGATGACAAAAATTGAAGGAAAGTAGAAAGTGGGAGAAACTAGTGAAACAAGGGGCTTACCGCAAGAGCAGCAGAAGGATTCAAGGGATGACTTCTTTGATTTGGAAGATTATTTGAAAACTCGTGAAGAGAGAGAAAGAGGCTCAAAGAAGACGATAGAGGTACCTATGCCCACTTCAAGGGATAGAGTAATAACTAAAAAGTTGGAACAATTAGAGAAGGCCATATGAAGCAAGGAGCATCCTTCTCATCAAACTAGGATGACTTAGACATACCTGAAGAAAGGAGGTTACCACCAAAGTTTAAAGTGCCTGATTTATCCAAATTTGATGGGATTGGTGATCCAAAAATGCACTTAAGGTATTATGTCACTATAATGGGAACAATTAGGTTACCAAATAAACAAATGGTGGAATTGTTTCCTTTGTCGTTAGAATGAGTTACTAGTGTTTGGTATTACAGTCTCAGTAAAGTAGATAAAATAGACTGGCATGGATTGGTTGAAAAGTTCTTACAACAATATTCCTATAACACTCTTTAGACGTGACAATCAAGGACTTGGAAATGATCAAACAAAGGCACAATGAGTCATTCACAAAATTTATAGCTAGATGGAGAGAGAAAGTCTCCAAGATGACAAACAAACCTCCTGAAAAGGATCAAGTAAAAGTGATAATGAGAAACCTTCTCCCTACTTTTTATGAAAAGATTTGTTTCTTTCCATTGACCACATTTGAGCAATTATATGATGTTGGGATACAAATTGAAGATGTATTGGCTTTACAAGAGAGGAAAAGGTATGTCTTCAAGAAGAGCGAGTCTGAAACAAAAAATGGTGAGGTAATCATAAAGGTTGAGGGAGTAAATATGGTAGCATTTGGGCCAAGACAATTCTCCAATCTGAATATGCCACTTACAAAGGCATTTGACAAATTGAAGAAAAAATGTTTGTTATAACCGATGACACCTTACCCACTACCAAATCCATTACCGGCAAGTTATGACTTAAAAGCTTATTGTCGCTTCAATCAAAGTTAAGGTCATTTTACCAATGAATGTAAGAAATTGAGGCATGAGATTTAGGATCTCATTGATACTGGAAGATTGACTGAACCAAATCAATAACCTGGTAGAAGATTCTTGTGAAACTTGAAAGGCATTATCTTCTGAACTTATCTTTTCTTCAACATGCATTGCATCTTATGAATGTATTGAGAAAAATTTGGCAATAAAATATGATTTGAATTTTCCAAAAAGAGCTAAACTAGTCTTGGTAGACTTTAAAACACCAAACGTGAGATTTTGAGCCTATGGTCATGCACACATGAATGACCTTTGATTTCTTTGTTGAGTGTGTTCACTCTGATAGGTGTCTCTATAACTTGCTTCAAATACTGATCAAGATCACAATTGATCACATGCATTCACAAAAATGATACTGGTATTAGAAAATGAACCATTTTGACCAAAAAGCCAACCATGATACAAGTTGACTCTAGAGAATCATGTTGAACCTAAAACACTTTTTTGGCAAACCCTATACCACAAATCATCAACCTCTTTTTCGTCCTTACCATACCATAGGGGCTGGTAGAGCATTTAAGACTATTAGGACAAAGCAAACGGAAAGTGATGACACTTACACAAAAAAAAAAAAAAAAAACAAAGAGGAAAAATATGAAATATAGAAAAGATGATAAAAGCAAGATAAAAAAAGAAAAAGAAAAAAGAACGAGAAAAAAAAAGAAGAAAAAAGAGCAAGAAAAAAAGAGAAAAAGATAAATCTTTTTGCAACAAAGTGCAAGCACTCAAAAAAATAAAAAAAAGGAATGAATGTGAATCGATGTTCAAACCTTGAAGAAAAAATTTTAAATGACCCTATCAGTCCCTTCGGTCTAAGCTACTACTATCCAATAACTTTACCTTCACCCCAACCGCATTCCCATTACAAGTTTGACAAAACTATCAAAATTTGTGTCTGCATATGACCTAAGTGATAGAGATCAGATGAACAAGTAAGCCTATGGTAGACATCATTCATGAGTTGAACCTGAGCGTAAAATTTTCACCCTTTTAAACACTTAGTGAACTGAGTGACATGTGAGTGTCTACCAAGCTAGATAACTTCTTTTTCGAATAAAAATCTCGTCACATCGAATTATGAGTTGAAACTAAGATGTCAAATCCTAACAGGATAAAAAAGAAAAAAAATAGAAAAATGAATAGAGAAAATCAAGGCGTGTTCCCTTGGTCTAGGTCTTCGACCTCCCACTAATATGGTCATGACATAGAGCATTGCACATGAGCCAGCAAAGTCAGCATACACATGTCATTATGCATTACATGGATAAAATACTCAAAATAACTTGTTGTTTTGATCCACTATTATAGTCATTTTATGATTCGTCTTGAAGGGATATCTTCATCTTTTTATAGGAGCAATTGATTTTTTCAAATGCCCCCATAAAAATGGCAAATCCAATTTTTTCAAGTTTACAACTAGAGGCAAATTCAATCTTGTCGAGCTTACCCAACCAAGGGAATTCCACCAATCAGTTGAGAATAGGACTTGATCATTACGAAGTTACCTAGCTTTGCCATAAGTTAGATCGTCCAATCATCAGAGACGCCTAGAAGAGACTAATTCATCATAGGTTCGTTTAGAAGAGACATCCTATATTCATAAATTTATCTAAAAGGGGTAATTTACTTTTGAGTTCTGTCTAGAAAAAGTAGTTCTTTTCGTCAGAAACACTTAGAAGAGGCTAATCCATCTTAGGTTTTCTTAAAAGGGGTAGTTTACTTTCGAGTTTTGTCTAGAAGAGGTAATTCTTTTCGTCAGAGACACCTAGAATAGGTAATTCTTTTTTTCAGAGACACCTAGAAAAGGCTAATTCATCTTAGGTTTACCTAAAAACGGTAATTTACTTTCAAGTTATGTCTAGAAGGGGCAGTTCTTATCATCAGAGATGCCTGAAAGAGGCTAATCTATCTTAGGTTTGTCTAGAAGGGACATCCTATTTCGATAAATTTGTCTAGAAGGGGTAATTTATTTTTGAGTAGACAGTTCTTTTCATCAGAGATGACTAGAAAAGGCTAATCTATATTAGATTTGTTTAGAAGGGACATCCTAGTTTGGTAAATTTATCTAGAAAAAGTAATTTACTTTCGAGTTCTGTGTAGAAGGGGCAGTTCTTATCATCGGAGACGCCTAGAAGAGACTAATCCATTTAAGGTTTGTCTAGAAGGGACATCCTATTTCGATAAATTTGTCTAGAATGGGTAATTTATTTTCAAGTTCTGTCTAGAAGAGACAGTTCTTTTCATCAGAGATGACCAAAAAAGGCTTATCCATCTTAGGTTTGTCTAGAAGAGACATCCTAGTTTGGTAAATTTATCTAGAAAGAGTATTTTACTTTCGAGTTATGTCTAGAAGGGGTAGTTCTTATCATCGGAGACGCCTAGAAAAGACTAATCCATTTTAGGTTTGTCTAGCAGGGACATCCTAGTTTAGTAAATTTACCTAGAAGGGGTAATTTACTTTCGAGTTCTATCTAGAAGGGGCAGTTCTTTTCATCAGATACGCTTAGAAAAGACTAATCCATCTTAGGTTCGTCTAGAAGGGATAGTTCCATAAATTTACATAGAAAGAGCAATTTACTTTCAAGTTCTGTCTAAAATGGTCAGTTCTTATCATCAGAGACGTCTAGAATAGGCTAATTCATCTTAGGTTTGTCTAGAAGAGACATCCTAGTTCGGTAAATTTCCCTAGAAATGATAATTTACTTTCGGGTTTTGTCTAGAAGAGACATTTCTCTTTGTCAGTGACGCCTAGAAGAGGCTAATCCATATCCTTAGGAAGCTAGAAGAGTTGTCTTTGCCACATTGTTTTTTTACTTTTGTTGGTCCAAAATTAGGTGTCTTCTTTCTGTACTTTGTTTCATTTTGTATGTATGTTCATTGCATTCACAACACACACAAAATTCACAAAGTAAGGGGCATCTATAGACACCCCATTTTAGACCCAATAAGGTCATTCCCGATGATGAAAAACTTGAATATTGAATTAGAATTTTTGAGATGTTGAGCTGAGGTTGAACAAGCAAAAAAAAAAAAAATCTATGATTTCATTTAAAAGCCCCATTAAAAAAAATCTTAAAATTCATTAATATAAATAAATAAATATATATATATATATGAAAATGATGATAACCCAAGCTGAAGAGGAGAAGCACGGCTCACCCAAGAGAAGAAAGAAAGAGAAGCGGGCATGCAGGGGAACAAGCCCAAGTCTGCTACTTGTTTTCTTAGTGCGTGTAAGAAGGGACCAGATCGCTCGTCTAATGTGCGTGCAAGCGTTTTTTTTGGCTTTTCCTCTTTTGCAGCCAATCTTCTACTTCTCTCTCCTGCTCCTGCCAGGCCCACGTGTTGCATGTTGTGTGGCTAGACAGTTGGCTGCCTTTTTCATCCAAACCGTTTATAAAAGGAGGGGAATTTTGGAGAAAGGGGGAGAGATTTTCAAGGAGAAAAGAAACTAGAGGGGAAAAACCTTTTACGAGAGGAGAGAAAAAAAATTGGGAGGAAAATTCCGAGTGGAGGAGAAAAACTTTTAGAGAAGAAAAAAAAAATTCAAGGAGGAGGGGAAAAAATTTCGGAAGGAAGGAAAAAATCTCAAAAGGGAAAAATTTCAGAAGTGAGGTTTTGAAAAAAAAAAGAAAAAAAATTGAAAAAATACAAAAACAAAAGAGTTTTAGAAAATTAAAGCATTTTGAAAGCCAATTTATGTGATACGAGACCATCCTCAGCTTAACATCGAAAAATTTCTAATCGAATTCTGGTTGGTCCTTGAGGAAAATTTTTTTATAAATAAAATTTTTATATTATTTCATATTATTTTACATATATGTTCAATTATATAATTTAAATATTACATTTTATAATTTGTATTAATTTTTCTTTTTATTCTGTATATAAATATATTAATACTTTTGTATGTATACTTAATCTTTTTTTATATCCTATATTTACATTATATATATTATTTATTCTGCATTTTTTTTTATATTTTGCATTTGATTTGATATGTATATCTGTAATTTTTTGCGTGTTGTACTTTTCTTTCTTGTGTATTCTATATTTTTAATTCTGTATATACATATATGTGTTTTATAATATACTGTATATATGCATAATAAATACTCTGTAAAGTAATCCTCATGTTCTGTGTCTATTTGTATGTGTTATGTATCCATGTCAAAAACATGTGAAGTTGATTATCTTAGTTGTTATGAGATATATTGAGGTTTTGGGCATCTTGGGCTCAAACTGCGGAAAGTAGATTTGCAGCGTTGTATATGTGCATTCGTGTGTATAGTATATATAAGAATGTGCATGGGAATTGGAAGAATGGCGCCGGTTGTCTTGGTAGCGAAAGGCGGGAGACTTATCTCCCTTGGCATCCGGGTTCAAGTTTTGTGAGGGAGAAGCCGCATTTGTTAAGGTGGGCTGGTTGGGCTGCACTATGTTTATTTCTTAAGGTGGGCTGCATTTTGTTTATTTCCTTAGGTAAGCCACTTTTATTTGGGCTAGACTTTCAATAATTGCCCTAATTGTTTTTTTTTTATAAGTATGATTTGCCCTAACCAAATTTTATCCTGAAGGATTTATTTATTGGATGAACTAACAAATTTGTTTTGCAAGATTTATTTATTTACTATTTCTAGGCTTGTTTATGGTTAGATAAAATGTATAGGGGTGTATGGAAAAAGAGTTATAATTTTAAATTTTAATTTTTTTTTTCGTATTTTATTATATTCGTGGATGAAAGTAATTTATTGTATGTATATGATTAATATTGTTAATGCATTGTATAATAAAATGGAACTTAATTAAACTTGGTAACGCACTTAACGAACGAACCACAAAAGTGGATGTCGGCTTTCAAGCTGGGTGACATGGGTGCCAACACTTTTCTATCGTCGCACCTGACTCTCTAAACCTAACCTATTGGGCAGGTGAAGAATAGTTGGGTCTTTTGCAAGGGATCCATAAATCACTCGTTCTCACTGATGTGTATTTCTCGAAGTAATTCTCGGGTGGCAACTCCATAGACTCTGTAACGGGCCACAAAAGTGGAGGCTAACGAGTGCTTCAGTTTTGGTGTTACCTCATGAAAGAGTTGATTTTGACATTTATATAGATTTTTTCCACCAGAGGATTGGTACTGTGTTGATATAGTCTAGTAGGGTAATTGTATATGTTTCTAGACAATTAAAGGACTATAAGATGAGATTCCCTACCTATGATTTGAAGATAATTGTAGTTGTGTTTGCTTTAAAGATCTAGAGACATTATCTATATAGAATGAGATGTTACATATATTTTGATCATAAGAGTTTAGAGTATTTCTTTACCTGGAGGGGTTAAATATAAGAAATGAGATGATTGGAGTTGGTGAAGGACTATGATTATGAGATTATTTATCATTTAGGTAAAACCAATGTAATTGTTGATGCTTTGAGTAGGAGAGTGACTTTGTCTAGAATTTTTATTCAGAGGGAGTTGTAGGATGAGTTCATTAAAGAAGATATTGAGGTTATGACAACTGTCTTATTTAGACTTTATATAGTATCCATACTGTTAGATGATATTAAGGCCCGAAAAATGACTGATAATTGGGTTCAAAAGATGATTTATAAGGTCACCAGTACTTAAATATAAGGTTAAAGATGAGATTCTAAGATTTAGAGGTAAACTGTATATGCTAGGGGGAACAGAATTGAGGTAGAAGATTCTGACAGAGGCTCATAGTATAGTTTATGCAATGTATCTAAGTAGTACTAAGATGTATCAATATCCTAAAAGAAATTTTTGTTGTTAGATGTTTTACTTGTAACCAAGTCAAAGCCAAGCATTAGAGACCTTTTGGATTAATTCAGCCAACAAGTATTCCTGAATGGAAATGGGAGAGCATTTATATGAACTTTATTTCAGAGCTTCCTAAGTTTCAGTAATGTTATAATAGCATTTGGGTTATTATAGACAAATTGAGTAAGTCTTTCATTTTTTGTCAATTATAAAGGAGATTAGTACATATTAGTTAGGTCGTTTGTATGTTAGAAAGATTATCCTATGTTAGAAAGATTATCATACTCCATGGGATTCCTAGAGATATTATATCAGATAGAGACTCATGATCTTTATCAATTTTCTAGGATAGTTTACAGAGAGCATTAAGGACTAGACTTCATTTTAATTTGGCATATTACTTGCAAGTTGATGTTCAAACTAAGAGAGTTAATCAGAGTCTAAAGGTTGTATCAAAGGCTTGTTTTATAGATTTTCAAACTAGTTAAGCTGAGTTGTTGGCTTTGATGGAATTTGCTTATAACAATAGTTATCAGTTTATTATTTAAATGAAATCTTTGAGGCTTTGTATGATAGGAGATGTAGATCTCTACTACACTAAGACGAGATTAGAGACAGAGATTCCTTAAAGACTGTAATGAGACCAAAAATTACTTAACTAATGATAGACTCAATGAGAGTTATTAGACAAAGGATGAAACCAACTTAAGATCATCAAAAGAGTTATGTTGATTATAGGCATAGGGAAATTGAGTTTAAGGTTAGAGGTAAAGTATTTCTACGAGTGGCTCCTTACTAGCATATTTTGAGATTTGGTAAAAGAGGCAAGTTAGCTTATAGATTTATTGGTCCTTATGAGATTTTGGAGCAAGTAGGCTGAGTGGCTTATAGATTGGCTCTGCTAGTGAGCATAAAAAAAATCCACAATATTTTTCATATATCTCAGTTAAGGAAGTATGTAAGGATTCTTTTTGTATTTTAGAAATTCAAGATCTGGATTTGGTAGAGGACTTGAGTTAGTAGGAGAAACCAGTTTAGATTCTTGACCATAGAGTTAAGATCCTTAGGAGTAAAGGGATAACTTTGATAAAGGTTTTATTGAAGATTCATAGGCTTGAAGAGGCTACCTAAGAGACAGAGCCAAAGATAACGGAAAGATACCCAGAGTTGTTTAAGCAAATTCCGAGGATGAAATTTTTATTAAAGGGAAGATATGTACTATCCTTAAGATATAATGGTCTTTTTAGGTAGAAAATCGGGGTTAAAAGTGAGATTTTATGATAAAAAAATAGATTTAAGAGGATTCAGAGGTAAAATAGTCATTTAGAAGCTATATGTGGCTTGTGCATAGATCTTCTTAAGAGAATATTTCATGCACAACACGAAAAGAGAAAGAAGTCTAAGATTTCCTTGATACATGATCGTGTGTTGCTTATAAGTGCACTATTGTATGTAAAGTTGTTTTTTCATCCTTATATGTTATTTATTTCAATCATTTTTTTTCTTCCTTTTAGAGAAATTTAGACCAGCAGTTGTGAGAAAGCAGCCACCAATAATCAACCAAAATAAAGAGTAGGATACAGCTAGAGAGAAAGAGAACCACTAGCCATGGTAAGGGGTAAGTGTTTCCTTACCTTTTTTTTAATGTTTCATAGCATATGTTCCTATTTGTTTAGGTTCTTATGTTGCTTACTATATGTTTAACGCTTGTTTAGTATGTTGGAGTATTGAGATGATTATTTAAAAACATACTAATGAAGTCATTATGTGAGAATCTTGATAGATGTATATATCTACCTTGATGCTTGATTTGAGAGATTTAATATGTGTAACATGAGTTTTAATGAGTTCAATGAAAAAACATGTTAATAGTTGATGTATGAAGCTTGTGAGACTATTTGATTGAGACTGAATATGCTTAGGTTGAGATTAGCTAGGTTCTATATGTGATATTGCAAAAAATAGAGTATGACGCACGATTGTGTTAGAATACCCCAAGGTTAGAAATTAAAGTTAGAAGTGAAAATTTGTGATAGAATTAGAGTTGGTAGAGTTTAAGGGTGAAATGGTTGTTTTTAGGGGTTGTGTGACATGCGTACGATTCTCCTTGGGAGATTTTCTTTTCATGCAAAGCATGGGAAATAGAGAACCTTCATTTTCCTTCATGCACAACCATGTACCTTTAAGGCATGTCTGTAGAAGGAAATCCTAGCTTTAAGTATTTTGTTCCACCTATCTCTTATTCATTTTTACCCAAAGTTTTCTTTTTATTTCTCATAGAATCCCAACCCTAGAGGAGAGAATCAGCAACCAAAAGCTCCTAATCTAGCTAGAAAATAAGAGTTTTGTTAGAGAAATAGAAGAATCAGCCATACCAAGAGGTAGGTGTTTTCATGCCTCTTTCTTTAGTTTCTAAGCATGGGTTTGTTGAATTGTTTAAGGTTTGATAATGATTTTAGCACGTTTGATGAATGTATGACATCATAAATTGTTGATATAATGAAATGAAAGTGATTATGGTGATAATTGTTGCCTATAAATGTGTTTGAAGCATATATGTGTATATGTATGTGCCTTTGAAAGTTTTTTATGCTTAATCATGATACTAAGTGTTATCAGTGAATTTGGTATGTGCATTAGTGTTGTTTGGAGTGTGAAATGTGGATAAAATGAGTTGATTACATCTAAACAAGGCATTAAATGGGATTCTACAAGTTTCAAGCATGGATTTTTCAAAATAAAGCAAGACGCACACCCGTGCCCCTATAGGACGCACACCTGTGCACCCTTGCAAATGCAAGATCACTACTATATGCACAAAGTATGCACAGTTGCAAATATAAGGGGTCATAGTCGTGTATACTAATGTCACACCCGTAAGTATGTAGAAATTAAAAGTAAGGCTGAAATTACAAAAGCGAGCATGACCAGTTTGCACGATTGGCACATGACCCATGCACCATTATGCATGCCCGTACGTTAAGAAAAAATGAGTTCTAAGCTTAGAATAAGATACAAAGCACAAGATACTCAATAAAATAGCTATAAAACATTATAAGAAGATAAAATAAGAGAAAATGATGCATCATATGCATTTCATAGCATAACATGTCATACCAGTGTTTTCAAAAAAAAGATATACGGATCTAAATGTATGCTTTAAAGTTAGAAAAGTATGATACTCCAGACATTTGTTAGGGGTGAATACGAGAAGACACTTGTAAATTGCACGACCACTAGAGAGAGAGCTAGCATCAGTATATGTTGGTGTGCATTTGATTATCAATTATCAGTTTTTAGTTTAGTTTTTCAGATTTCAACTTACTAATCGAAGGTTAGAAGGTTGAAAACTCACATGGTCAAAGTGTCGAATCCCTATATTCATCAATTTGATCAGCACTACAAATTTTCAGTTGGATTATTTTCAGATCTACTTTCAGTTTAGAATCTTTGGATCCACACAAATCTTTTCTAATAAGTAAATAGTATTTTTAAAAATCAAGCCCTCGGGTATATATCATATTTTAGCATGACTTCATACCTTGACATCATTTCATGGCATGAGATATAGTTTCAGTTAAACAAATAAGAACAAATTATATTCATAATAACCATCAAAAGAGGGTAAATACAGTAAGAACACATAAGTCATAACAGTAATAACAATTAAGCTTAGTGACAAGTTCAGATTAGAGTATTACTTTGGTAAGAAATAAGTAGGAAACGTTTATTGCATGAGTTATCACTCACGTCTTCTTTTCCTTCTTTCTTGTAAGTCATTTAGATAAAATAAAAGTTGTTGAGGTTTGGATCTATGGCTGAAGGGAAAAGGGCTCCGGTTTAGATTTTACAAGACCTGTTGAGGTTTCTACATGCATATAGTTTTCAAATATGCTTATACAGGCTTATGCATGTATTTTGTATGTACTTATACCTTCTCATATATCTACATACCTATATGTATACGCACATTTTTGAACATATAAGATATATGCTTATACATACATTTATATACATACATACATACATTTATATTGAGTTTTAAACCCATCACTTTGTTATTCATTGTTTTCAGCTTTCGCTTGCATGCTTTTTAGTCAACTAGTTTTTGTAAGATTTCTGCTATGTGTATCAAATTAAGTATTTCATTACTGTAAAATAAATAAATAGCTTATTTATTTGTATAAATAAGTAAAGGGCCTAGTAACAGTGATATATATATATGGTAGCGGGTCTTACATGTGTGCTCACGAGTCCACAATCATGTGCTCCCATTTCTACAATACCACGATCATACATGTTGTCGTGCATGCTTAATTAAGCTTAAAGAACACAACCATATGTTAGCCTACATGACCGTGTGTCTTAACCCAAATTTACATGACCATCTAAGCAAGCACGATAATGTTAAGCAATTAGTCAGTATGCCTATGCTAATGTGAAACATGACCATGCATCTTCACGCACGACCATGTGTCTTACATGTGTTAAGCAAAATTTTGCAGAAATTGAAAGTAAAACATAAGCTATTTTATTTCATAGAATAGAGAATAGAGCATCTGTAACTTATCCAAACACATACAAAACTTAGTAGTACAATTAAAATAGAAGACATCATATATGATTAGTAGTATATGACATGACATGTCAAACCAAGCATTTTTAGAAAAGGATCTCAGGATCCATATGCATATTTTAAAGTAGAAAATATACAATGCTCAAGACATCTTTTTGAGGGAAAATACGAAGGGGCACTTGTGAGTTTGCACGCCTATTAGAGAGGGGAGCAAGCGTCCGTCAGAAAATACATGATCATTGACCAAGCTCGTTTAGGAAAAGTGCTACTTTTGTATCAGTAGTTTTTAGTATGATTGAATTCATACTGTTAGGGTGTTGAATCTCTATATTCATTAGTCTAATCAGCATATTATCTACTTTTAGATACAGTTTTTACGCATACACTATATGTATCTATTCAAGATCATCATATCACAACTATTACTTTTAGAAAAGCAAGCCCAAAGGTAAATTTGATGATTTCTCGCATTGACATGATTTTAGCATTATTCATAACATGTCATACATAGCATTACATAAAAATCAATAAAGAATTTAAAGATGAAGATAAGGCAAACATTGAAAAATCTCACAAAGAACATAATGAAAATGTACTAAGTCAAGTATAGTATAACAAGTCACATGGATATAGTAAAATAAAAACCTATTTGTAGTAAAGATATGAAATATTTACTGAGTGATTTACCATTTACTCTTTTATATTTTATTCCCTACAGGTCAGTGATTTTTTGGGCTGAGTCAAATATGAGACAACTGTAGATTAGGATGTCGTTTGGTAGTAGATAGCATGCTGGTGGCTTGCATGCTTTTCACGTATTTTATATATGTATATGTATACAATTTATATGTGCACATTATGTATAGTTCATATGTACCATAGGTGGTACACCATACAGTACTTTCCAAATATCATTATCATTTCATATCTAAAGCTTCCGTTTGCATATACCTGTTATATATTGTTAATGACATATAGCGGAAAAAATCTATTATTATACATATTATTTTAAATAAATATAGTAGGGTCGCCTATAGGAATCCCAAAATTGAGTATTGAAAATCAATTGCAAAAATTGAGTTCCACATTCCAATCTATAACTGCAAGTTGGTAACATATTGCAAGGTTGCTAGCCTAATTTCTTTTCCATCATCGTCGATCAAGTCACCACTATCTTTAACAACCATTTAACTATCAAGTTTATCCCTGATACTTAGACTAACAGTCAAATTAAGTTATTGATTCTCTCTCTTAGGTTAATTGGAAGCTCTTCTATCAAGCAACTTTTGAAAAGACTCTAACCCTAATTGAGAGAGTTAAGTAGCAAAACCTTCTATGACAAAATGGAAACAGTATATAAAGCAAGCAAAGTCTTATAAGGAAATGGTTTGTTTAATTAATAAGATGCCAATGAAGCTTAAAATTGAATAAAGAGGTGATTAAACTAGGTGCGTGGAGTTGAACTATGTAGGTTTGAAGAGTGTCTACATGAAGGGAAAAAAAGTAGAAGAAAAGAATAAATTAAAAAAACAATTCATGGGTTCCATGGATAGAGTGATACGTAAAAAACAATGCTACAAACTTGATGCATGATTTGGTTACAGGATATTTGGGGTGTTTGAAGATGTCGAAGAAAATTTAGGACTGAATTAAGGATGAAACAGAATTTGAAACTAGTGAAAAATAAGAGCTCTTCACAAAGACCATTTGTAATAGCAAAGGGAGAGACTCTGGTTAACTGGCCAATCAAATCAATGTTAACCTAGTCCAACACCTCGACTTGGTTTAAAGCTTATTCCTAGTATGAAAATATTGGTATTAATATCAACGTCCTCATGAATATAAATTTGAATTCATAGTGGAAGTTAAAAGTCCTTTATTTTTTAGTTAGGAATTAATAAACAAATAATAATGTATAAATTAACTCAAATTGAATGTCACTAAAAAGCTAAACAATTTATTGCAACCCAAAATTTCTCTATTTAACAAAATTCCACCTATTAATTTTCAAAGAGTTAAATACTCACATATTAACTAAGATCAATAGTTAAATTTAACAATTAACCGTTAAATTTAACTAGTCAAAACAACATTTTTATCTTTTTTAAAAATACTAAATAATCAAAACGATTAAATTTGATTGTCAGTTTAGGTAAGTGATTATTTTCAACCATTATCACCTATGATGCTACCAATAATGAGGACCATTATTATTATTTTATAATTAAATTTTATAATTATTTTTATAAAATTAATTTTATTATTTTTAGTAACATTTTTGTTTTTTAAATAAAAATTCAAAAAATTCAACTAAATGACTACTTTCGATCACTATCACTAACAACACTATTAACAATTATAACCATTTTTAAAATTTTTTTATTAATTTATTAAATTTTTAAATTTTATTTTTATTTTATATTTCAATTATTTTTATAAAATCAACTTTATTAATTTTATTTTATAATTTCTTTTATTTCAAATAACAAAAATATCTCTTTAATTAATTAAATTTAAAGATTGATTATTAAATTTATCTGTTGATTTTGATTAATAAATAGATATTTAACTTTTTGAAAGCCACATGACAAAATTTTGTCATTTAAGAAAACATTGGGTGAGAATAAGGACTTTGGCCTTGCTAAAAAGTGTTTCTTGGCAAGTAACATGCAAAAAAGCTAAAATAGCATTAATTGAAATTTTCCATTAATTATACGCCCCAATCATCCAATACAGTGATTATTAGCAGGTAACAACACATGGGTAATGACACATCGACTAGCACTTAGCCTTGTTACCACTGTTTAAAACCCAGTGTAGCTGGAAAGCTTCACCTTGATCTCCATTCATTTTTCTTCTCTCTAAGTAGCAAGCAGTAAGCTGCCTCAGTAACCTCTCAAGATACGAATGCAAGCAACCTTGGAAATCTTTCATGTTAGGATTGGTCGACAAGATCATGGCGTTGACCGTATCAGCCACGACCTCCCGTTGTGAATCTTCAAGAAGATAACCCACGGATGACTCCAGCGGCCTTTCATATGCCAGTAACGCAACACAGTCCTACACAGTCGTTTTTTTCGTTTTTCCAATCATATATTAGCTTTCAGATTAACGAACGACATTCTACTTGTTGCCAAAACACTTATCTCGTACCTGAACCAATTCAGCAAATCCAGCCAACCCAAAATATTTTGCTAATTGAGTCCTTCCATAAATCACAGCCTTCTCTAGTGCTCCAACCTGCAAGTAATATGAAAAATCAAATTAAATGATATCATTTTTTTGTTTTTAAAGTTTGATGAGACTTTAACCTGCGCCCCTCCCAAAGAGTCTTCATTACTGAAGGCTGAAAGCTATAATGACTATAATGTAAGATTACCAAAGATTCAGAGTTTCCCAACCAACTAATAGAAGGGCCTACAACACCATTTGAGCTTTTCTTTACAAGCCACAAAAAATTTCGTTCAAGTAGAATTGATTGAGAAAAAGGTGGAATAGTAATCCACTAACTAAAAGATCTGAAAGCTAAAAAAATTATGCAACTCCAAGCGATCCCTTGAAATTACTTCATAACCTAAAAATGAATAGTGCTGCAATTACCATGAATCTGGATATCCAAGATGGTTTAACAAGTTTTTAGATATGATACGATATAGACACATTAAAAAAGTATCATAAACTTTTGTCTATGTAAATTCAGGTGCAAAGAAAAGTCAAAGCATAGGGGAATGCATCATTGAGAAGAAGCCAAAATATGAAACTATACATTGCTAATAAAAAAAAAATAATTATAATATGAAATTAATTTGGTTGGTTAAATGCAACATGAAGTCAACTAATAAGCACCTTAGGGAAGAAAATTATACCCGTACTAACTCGATAAACTTTTGACAATGTAGCAGAAAACAAGTAGATGATTTATCATCCTGCAGAAGGCAAAGTTCAGAGTCATAATTTGAACAAACTGAGAATTGTTCTTGGGGACCGGTGTCTTCCAATTTTACTAATAGTGAGTCTAAAATGAATAAAATGGCAAAGCACTTATTTAACACTATTACCAGTTTTGGACCTGTTAACCAAAAAAATAAATAAATAACAGTCGAGGGAATAATTTCATTGCAAAAGCTATTGAACGTGGTTCATAACAGTGATCTCAAAGACTTGGAATTGCAGACAGTCCACCTGGACAATCCATGGGTACCAATTGCGCAATCTTGCAAATGCAGCATCAATGTCACCACTCCTGATTAGCTTCATTCACAAAACAAAAAAAATAAGAAAAGAAATAGCCAAATCAACATCATATAATGACTAAATTGGTGTAGTTTAACTAAACTAATAAAAAAAGCATTAAACCTCAGACACAGGGCAGATAACAAAAAATAATCATCAGAAACAAAATTTAATAACATCAAGCTAAATTGGAGAATAATTATGGAGATGAGAAGAACATATCATATTAGAGCTTTCTAAATTTAGTTGGGCAGAAAAATTAATCAGCAAGATTGTGTTGAGACCTGGCTCTCAGAAACAGAGAAAAATAATAAATATTCAAAGATGAGCTACAATTGGAAGTTTCCCATAGTTCACAGATATAGCAAATCGATATCAATGAGGTGATCACAAAATCTTAAAATTGAAATGTTACATAAATATACTCCAAATTACCAACATTGCTGCATCAATAAGAATTTAATTTGTCCCGTTAAATTAATACCTCCCTATTAAGACAAACTGCATTAATTTCTTCAATTACTTAAGTATTGAAAATTTATAGGGCAATTTTCAATATATTTTTAGACTTCCACCAACTTAAAATTTCAAGTTATTTGATTCACAATTGATCCGGCATTTCAAACAGAAGGTTTATAAAACAGTTCTTACATAATTGCTCTTAGAAAAAATTTTACAATCTATTGGCAACTAAGAAACCATTATTACAGTTTGATTTCTCATATCTCTAAATGGATAAATTATAGTGGTCAATACATTTTCAATATTCAGTAGTTGAATGGACAAATTAAGGACTAGATTACCTTTGTAAAGTTACACAAGTCATTAACTACTAACTTCCCATATATTTTCCAAGACATCACATTTCTTGCCAACAAAAATTGTGCTCTTCCACACAGTAGAGTGAAATGAACTCTATTGTATCATATGCTGAAATCATCATTTTCTTCTGAATTATAACCCTAGCTAAGACTTCTTTTCAAAGCCTATATACCTAAGATATGCTACTGGGCAAATTTTCAGAAAGCATTTTGTCCAACTAGTTGGTACAGATTTTTAGTTCCTCTCTTGGAGAAGAAAAACGTGTTATAGGATTCAGGAAAACTTCCCGAAAAATGTATAAAAGTTTTCTCGTACTTTCAGCTTTAGAGAAGAGATGAAGAAAAAGCAAAGAAGCCCAAACCAACAGTGTACGAAAAAGGTGATTAAAAAAATCTGGAATATAAATAAACTTTCAATCAAAACTTACAAAGATTAAAGTAAATATAAAATGAAGAAAAATATTGCAATCTTCACTTTTATGAAAAAGGATCAAAATCTTACCTGTCGAAGAGTCTTTCTCTGATTTAATGCATATGCAATGTCCTGCTCATCAACACCATTTTCTTGAGCAATAAAGACAGGAGGTACAGTGCTTTTAGCAGCCAAGTCAAATGAATGAAGTGTATCTTCATAGCCATAATGCAGTAAGTACGAGCGCACAAGTCTGCCCACCAAAAATACAATAAACAAGAGTTATATAAATGGTAAAATATACTAATAATTAATAAAAAAAAATGGCAGTATTAATCCATTCTCCTTCATCAATACAACAGAAGAAAGTATATAATATAAAAAACAAAACCTTGAGAAAATCTGGAAGGCAAAAGAGGAATTCAGAATCGTTGTAAAATTTCTAATGTGGGCCTCATTCAAATATTTCTAGATGCTTACAAAGATTTAATAGTCTTATTTTCTTTTTGCAGTCTTATGCTGTTGGTTCAAGTTTTTCTATGATTTTTGGAGTCAATTACAATTCTACAATTTACCACTTTTTACTATAATGGACTTCTGTACTAGCCCGAGTCTTATTTAGCACTAGGTATCTTATGCATAGGTTAAAAGATACCTTCCTAGTCAGAGACAGAATTGTCAATTTACTGTTCAAGATATTCCTATAAAATTAGCGAAAACTTACCCATAACTGATATTTGGTGGTAGTGATATCTTTTCAATTGTCATTTGTTGCTTCATCCTTTCTTGTGCTTCATATTCCTAATGATGATATGAAAGAGAAAGAAGTTAAACAAGATAAATATATAGGAAACACAAAGTAATGCACTTTACTGATTAAAACAATTGTCCAACACAGCAAATTAAAGAGAATCACTATTGTATAATACAGAAAATCATCAATCAGAGAATTCAACTTTAGAATCACAAGACATTAATCACTGATGGAAATGAAGACACGAATGACCAGGATAAATTTTATGGAGAGGACAAGTAAATGCATTCAAAATTCCAACTTCACAATGCTTGAAATTTCCTGCCAACAATGCCAAAAATTTTTTATTATAGCTATTTCATTCATAGCAACCAGAACATAAATCTGAAAATAATTCTTCCAACCTCAAATTTATACACAATTTATGCTGATTACAAAAAATCTGTCATCATCTCTTGCCTCAAAAGCCACATGATGCAGATAAATATTAAAATTTTGGGTTTTTCGATATTTAAATAGGGATTAACCTCAAGGCTTATTATAAATGCTGCTCTTCTGTTTCATCATTGATGTAAAGTGACTTGGTTACCTTTCTTGTTCGTTGCGGCTTTATAATAAATACATTTTGTTATAAACTATGTGGACGCAAAGTCAGAAATCAATTGATATGACAACGTAAATCTTTACAATAGAGAGCAAATAAAGGAACTTAATACCTGGTAGTAAGTTGCAAAAAGATATTTGTTTGAATATGTAACTGTTACGAACCTGAATTGTGGGATTGGCATTTGATGGTGAAAGAACAATTATAACCTTGAATCAAATGAGGAATAAGATTACACTTGAAAAAAAAGAAAACCAATATCAGCACTCCACCTTGAGATTCCAGTGGTACTCCACCTCCCGATTAGAAAGCTACTCTCAAATTAAATCCTCAAAAGCTTCCTTCTCAAGTCCTAAACCCTACTATTTATTTAATTAAAATCCCTACTCTAACTCGACTCCTAATCCAATCCCTCAGCAACAGCCTTGTCCCCAATTATTTCTCAAATTATTTCTCATATTTCAACCTTTTTGTGTAGAAATTAAGACTCAGTTTAACAATATTATTCGTATCTTATGGAATAATGCTTGAAGTTACTTCTCTGCTTCGTTTTCAAAATTTTTATCTTCGTAAAGAATACTTCATCAGTCCTTGTGCGTATACCCCCCAACAAAATAGGGTTGCTAAGCATAAGAACAAACACTTAGTTGTGACTGCTTGCACATTACTTTAACACTACCAAGTTCCTTCACATTTTAGGGTGAATGTCATGCTCATTGCTTGCAACTTGATTAATCAAATGTCATCATCCACCTTACAAAACAAAACCCCTCATTCGATTTAGTTTCCTGATCAGCTACTATTCACTCTTCCACTAGCGTCTTCAACTATAAATGTTTTGTCAACGTCTTTTCCCCACAGTAGGACAAACTGTCTACCAAGTTATCATGTGTCTTTTCTTAGGTTACTTCCATCTCCAAAAACGTTATAAGTATAATTCATAAGCCTCTTTCTAACCCCAATTGGTGCCAAGCCATGGTTGAAGAGATAATTGCCTTGCACAACACTGATACTTAGGAATTGGTTCCATTACCTCCAAGACATTCGACTATTAGTTGTTGTTGGATTTATATAGTAAAGGTTGGTCTGGTTGATCGGTTAAAGGAACGATTGGTGGCCAAAAGGTATACTCCAACTTATAGGCTAGACTATTATGACGCTATTGCACTTGTGGCAAAGATGTCCTTCGTATAGTTATTTTTATCCATGGTTGTTATCCACTAGTGGCTTTTGTACCAATTAGGCATCAAGAATGTTTTTCTTATGATGAGCTTCAAAAAGAAATCTATATAGAACAACCGCCGAACTTTGTTGCTCAAGGGGAGTCTTCTTTGGTGTGCAAGTTTCGTCACTCTTTGTATGGTTTAAAACAATCCCCATGTGCCTAATTTGACTACTTTGGTACTATCATTCAGAAGTTTGGTATGACTTAGCATGAGTAAGATTGCTCGGTATTATATAAGCATATGTCATCAAGGGAATGTATCTATTTTGTTGTCTATATTGATGATATTGTCATTATAGAGAATGATCAAAAAGGTATTGAGTAGTTGAAAAAACACTTATTTCACCACTTTCAAATCAATTACTTAAGGCCACTGAGATACTTCCTTAGAATAAAAATGGCTCAATCTAGCTCCAGTATTGCTATATCTAAGAGAAAATATGGGTTGGATATTTTGGAGGAATTAGGGATGTTAGATTACAAACCTACAGACTCTTTTATGAATCCCAACTCAAAGCTTTTACCTAAACAAGAAAAGCCTCTTGTAGACCTTAGAAGATATTGGAGATTAGTTGAAAAGCTTAAACAACTGACTATCACTCAACCTGATATTTCTTTCTCTGTTAGTGTGGTCAGTTAATTTTAACAGTCTTCATGTGACAGCCATTGGGATATTATGGGTTGAATTTTCAAATTGTTGGAAAGTCATTATTCCTATTTTCATTTTATGGAAATAGGATATTGTATTTTTAATGTATATTATTGCTTACCTTACATACATTATTTTGTTTCCTTGTATAGCTCATAGAATGTATATTTATTGTAATCTTCAATTCAATAAAATTATGACTAAAATTCATTCAACACTGTTAGTGTTCATGGTATCAGAGCCACCAATTCTGAAATTTTATTCAGTCATAATTAGTTGTCAGAATCTTTCCGGAGAGACGTAGGAGTTTTACTGGAAAGGCATCGGAATTGCTGGTTCTCTAAAGATTGATAAAGAACTGTTAATCTAAGCCAAAATCCAAAGCCCGAACTGCCAGAAAACAATGAAGACTAGATTCACCGTATTTCTGAAAAAGTTCACCGAAAACATTCTCCGTCAACCAAAACTCTAGGTGTGTGCCAAAAACTGCACGATCGACGTTTTCTGTTAAGATCCGATTGGAAAATCACACCGGAAATTGCCAAAATATCTCACTAGAACCCCACCTGAAAATCTTGTGATGACCAAAACTTCTTGGGTGTGTCGAAAACCACTAAATCAGCACTTTCTATGGAAAATTTATCAGAAAATCTCATCGAAAATAGTAAAAGCAGCAATGGGAGTTCATCGGAACCCTACAGGAAATTTCAAACTGCCAGAATCAGGTCAAATCTTGTCAGCAAAGCATCTGAGACTATCTGATTTCATCTGATCTCTGGAGTTCTCTCTCTCAATCATAAGTTGTAGTGCTAAGGTTGCCAATCTTCCATAGGTATCAATATCTTCTCTATTCTAGTACATCTTCCTATTTACAATCTTCCATAGCCTCTTATTTGGTGATTTTGAAATTTACAATTTCTTTGGAGTGTTATTGAAATGGAAGATTCACAAAATTTTGGAGAATCCTCAATCATGAATATATCTACTATCAGGGGATCAAATCAACCAGGAATAGATAGTCCTAATATACAAAAAGCTCAACATAGATTGAATGGAACCAATTTTAGAGAATGGGCTCAATCTGTAAAGCTTGTTATCGGAGGAAAAGGGAAAATAGGATATCTTACTCGTGACATAATAGAACCTGCAGTTACTGATACAAAGCATGAAATATGGAAGCAAAAAATTCAATGATCATGTCTTGGCTTATTAACTCCATGGAACCCAAGGTTGGAAGAACTTTCATATTTTATCGAACTGCTCATGAAATTTGGAAAGCAGTACAGAAAATATATTCTGATTTAGAAAATATTTCTCAATGTTTTGAAGTAAGATCTAAGATTCGGATGACTCGTCAAGGAAATCTCAGTGTAACAGACTAATTCAATGTGTTGATTGAATTATGGCAGGAGATGGATCTTTTTTATGAGATAGAGTGGGATACTGTTGATGATGGTATAAAATATAAGAAAATGGTAGAAAAAGAAAGAATTTTTGATTTTCTTCAAAGACTTAATGTTGATTTAGATGAAGTTCAGGGTCGTATTCGGGGAACCAAGCCCCTTATGTCTCTATGGGATGCATTTGCTGAGGTTCGAAGAGAAGAAAGTCGAAAACGTGTTATGCTCCAACCTCCTGTTGATCTCTCTCACAGCTCAGGGACTGCTCTAGTTGGAGCGAAGCACGATAAACCTTCCAAAGACAACATACCGAAAGATAAACAATGGTGTGATTATTGTAATAAGCCATATCATACAAAAGCTACTTGTTGGAAGATACATGGCAAACCACCTAATTAGAAGTCTCGTAAGAGAAGGGAGCAAAATCGTACTGGATATATAGTAGAATCATCATCCAATTCAGTGTCCAACACCTCTAAACCTGATGCTAGTTTGTCCCTAAGCTTGTCCTCTGAGCAAATACAGATGCTTCAACAGATACTCAGTCAAGCGCACATAACTCAAGGCGGAGAGGTTTCTCAAAATCCTACAGCATCCATGGTCAATTCAGGTAAAACGTGTAAAACATTCTTATCCAGGCAGCTTCCAAAAGATTGTTGGATAATAGATACAGGGGCATCTGATCATATGACGGGGTCGCTACAGGCATTGAAAAATTACACTCTCTGTGATAATTTGACAGTATCGGTTACAGATGGTAATAAATCTCCTGTGGCAGGAAAAGGAAGAATATTTGTGTCTCAATTAGAATTTCGTTCAGTATTACATGTTCCCAAGCTGAAATGCAATTTGCTATCAGTTAGTCGTTTGACCAAAGACATGAATTGTAGTGTAACATTCTTTCCATCTTATTGTGTTTTTCAGGACCGCTCTTCGGGGAAGACGATTGGCAGTGCTGAGGAGATGGATGGGCTTTACTGCATGCTGAATAGTGGCACTCATCAAACCAATAAGTCACTAAATAAACCTTCTTTTTCAG
>JAJEJH010000412.1:91224-223070 GCA_026122585.1 Anacardium occidentale
TTACCAAGCTGAAATGCAATTTGTTATCAGTTAGTCGTTTGACCAAAGACATGAATTGTAGTGTAAAATTCTTTCCATCTTATTGTGTTTTTCAGGACTTCTCTTCGGGGAAGACGATTGGCAGTGCTGAGGAGATGGATGGGCTTTACTGCATGTTGAATAGTGGCAGTCATCAAACCAATAAGTCACTAAATAAACCTTCTTTTTCAACTATTTCTTATTCTAATGTGGTACTATGGCATAGACGTCTAGGGCATCCTAGTATGTCTTATTTAAAATCATTGTACCCAAATTTATTTATCAATAAAGGAGACCTTTCTTTTTCATGTGACTCATGTATTCGTGCTAAACAATCTCATTGTTCATATTCAGCACATTGATATAAACCTTCTAAACCTTTTCACTTGATTCATAGTGATATTTGGGGTCCCTCTAGAGTTGCAAGTTTGACTAGCACTAGGTGGTTTGTAACATTTATTGATGACCATACACGGGTTTGCTGGGTTTATTTAATGAAAGACAAATCTGAAGTTACTACCAGATTTCAATTCTTTCATAAGTTTATCCTTAACATTTTTTAAACTTCCATACAGATTCTTCGCACTGATAATGGTCAAGAATATTTTTCTAATGATTTTATACAATATCTCCAAACCGAGGGTATAGTTCATCAAAGTTCCTGTGTTCATTCCCCTCAACAAAACGGGGTCGCTGAAAGAAAAAACAGACATCTCCTTGAAGTAGCTCGATCTCTTATGTATTCCAGTTTCACTCCTTATTGTTATTAAGGTGAGTCTGTTCTTACAGCTTCCTATCTTATCAATCGATTACCTCCTAAAGTTTTGAAGTTCAACACTCCTTTGAAAACTCTCTTGTCCCATTATCCGCATGTTCGTTTCCTTAATACATTGCCCCCTAAAGTTTTTAGGTGTCTAGCTTACGTTCATAATCATGACCCTCATCGTCATAAACTGGAACCTAAAGCAATTAAATGTGTTTTTGTCAGGTATTCCCCTACTCAAAAAGGATATAAATGCTACTATCCACCTGCCAAGAAATTCTTTATAACCATGGATGTGTCTTTTTTGAAAGATCAATTCTATTATTCCCATGTTCCTCTCCAGGGGGAGAACTCAAGTGAAGAGCAACATTAGGACCCCAGCCTGTCTCTACCTATCACCATCCTACCTGAATCTTTACCTGAGACTGAACCTATTGCTAATCAGCCTGTCACTGAAAAATTTGTTCCTATTCCTCAGTCTGTACCTAATGCAAGGGGAGACAAACCTGTTATAGTATACTCTAGAAGACCAAAACCAACTCCTCAAGACTGTCAAACGTCTATACCAGGGGAATGTCCTGAAAATGAAGCAAAGAATGATCTAGACCTTCCTATTGCTCTCAGAAAAGGGCTAAAATCTTGCACTAAATATCCTATCTCTAACTTCATGTCATATTCCAGGCTATCAACAAGTTTTAGAGCTTTAACTATGGCAATGGATGAAGTAAGAATTCCTAAAAATATTCAAGAAGCTCTAAAAGACCCAAAGCGGAGCTCAGCTGTTCATGATGAAATGAGAGCCCTAGTTAACAATGGTACATGGGAAGTAGTGAACTTGCCAGAAAATAAGAAAACATTAGGATGCAAATGGGTGTTTACTATCAAGTATAATGCCGATGGAAGCATTGAAAGGTACAAGGCAAGGTTGGTAGCACAGGGGTTCACACAGGCATATGGGATTGACTATGAGGAAACTTTTGCTCCACTAGCTAAACTAAATTCCATCCGGGTATTGTTATCTATAGCAGTGAATCTTGATTGGGAAATCCTTCAACTTGATATAAAGAATGCATTTCTAAATGGGGATCTAGAGGAAGAAATCTACATGAAAATGGCTCCTGGATTTGAGGAGAAGGACGAATGTGAAAAAGTGTGCAAGTTGAGGAAGTCACTGTATGGGTCAAAGCAATCACCCAGGGCATGGTTTACCAGGTTCAGTTCTATGCTTACAAGACTAGGATATCAACAAAGTCAGGCTGAGCATACTTTGTTCATAAAAACTAATCTTAGTGGTAAGAGATCTATCTTACTTGTTTATGTGGATGTTATACTTATTACAGGTGATGATAGGGTTGAAATGATGAGTCTTAAACAACAACTAGCAGTAGAGTTTGAAGTAAAGAATCTGGGAGCCATGAGATATTTTCTTGGTATGGAAATAGCAAGGAGTAAAAATGGAATATGTATTTCTCAAAGGAAATATACTCTTGATCTCTTAAAAGAAATTGGGATGTTAGGATGCAAACCAGTGGGCACGCCATTAGAAAAGAACTGGAAGAGTAAAGATGATGGAATCCCAATAGATAAAGGAAGGTACCAGAGATTGGTTGGGAGGCTATTCTACTTATCTCTTACTCGACCAGATATTGCCTATGTTATAAGTGTGGTGAGTCAGTATATGCATTCTCCTATGCAGGTTGATCTTAATACTGTCATGCATATCCTAAAATACTTAAAAGGAACTCTTGGAAAGGGGTTATTGTTTCAGAAAAATGAAGACCGAGGGATAGTTGGCTTTGCAGATGTAGATTAGGCAAGGTCACTAGATGACAGTTGTTCAACCTCAGGATTTTGTACTAAACTGTGGGGTAATCTGGTAACTTGGTGAAGCAAGAAACAATCAATTGTTGCACGAAGTAGTGTTGAGGCTGAGTTCAGGGCAATTGCTTAAGGAATATGTGAGTTGATCTGGCTAGAACGGATTATTGAAGATTTGAAGTTGTCAGTAAGCAAACCCACAATTCTCTATAGTGATAGCAAATCTGCTATTAGTATAGTTCATAATCCAGTTCAACACGATCGAATGAAGCATGTAAGAATTGATAGAAACTTTATCAAAAGAGAAATGGAAAAGGGCAAGATCAAACTATCCTATATTCCATCCGCGTCACAAGAAGAAGATATTTTGACTAAAGTTATAGCCAAACCTGCCTTTGAGTCCTTAACACACAAGTTGGGAATGATAAACATCTATTCACCAACTTGAGGGGGAGTGTTGGAAAATCATAATTCCTATTTTCATTTTATAGAAATAGGATATTGTATTTTTAATGTATATTATTGCTTACTTTATGTACATTATTTTGTTTCCTTGTATAGCTCATAGAATGTATATTTATTGTAATCTTTAATTCAATAAGATTATGACTAAAATTCATTCAACACTGTTATTGTTCACTATATAGAGAGACTACAAACCAATGACAAATGTAGAGGTCAATGCAAAGAAGTTAGAGCCCACATTAATCACATTACTCACTTGCTTAGAGGATTAGGCATGTATCACTAGGATTGGATTGATTATCATAAGGATACGTATGCATGGGATTGGAGCGGAATTCCTTATTTTGCAATATCTCTTTATTTTGCCATGGAGTTCTTATTTTACAATAAATTGTTGTTTTAAAGTTTTATTTGTTGTAAAGTCTAGTTTTGGAGACTTAGTTAATTTAATTCTATGTTTAGGAATCTTAGAGAAGTCCGGATATTGTTTGAGTATTTTAGTAGAATAGGATTAGTTATTTGTCTTTCCTATTTGGTTAATGGAATGCTTGTCAATTACCAAGAATCCTTATGTAATTAGGGAATATTAGCACTAATAGCAATCACAGAACTCCCTATTATAAGAGGAATCCTATTTTGCTACCTTTTTAGTATTGTTCTCTATTTAAGGGGTGAGAAAAAGAATTGAATAACAAACTTTGAAGAAGAATTTCATTAAGTGCTATTTGCATTTATCTAAATTCTTATCTAAGCAATTATTTATTTAGTGGAAAATTCCAACCAATTGTTATCACTTTTCTTTCTTTTTTCTTAGAGTGTCGCGAATCAAACTAGTTCTTCTTGTTTGTGGCAAATCTTTTATCAAACAAGGGGCTACTAGACTTTTTTTTTTTTTTTTAACCTAATTATAGACAATCCCAAACTCACAAAAAGTTACTATCATTTACCCTACACATAATCTTTGATTCTAGGGCACATGATTGACTCAACATTTGACATAAACAAAACAACACTATAAAATCATAAGAAACAAAAGATAACTCAATTCTCATATCCTTTTGCTCACAATTTGTAGAATTAAAATCATCCATTCAAGACTAAGCCAATATCATTATAATACAAACCAAATTTACAGAATACCAATTTCATTATAATACAAAACCAGAAGAAGAAGAGCACAAAAAGATTTGTCAATCGATTGGCTTGCCTTTGTCAACCAATGATCATGAGGTCAAATGCTAGTGGAGATAGGTCAAGATGTGTCATGTCATGCATGACTACGTTAAAGGGTGTCCAACATCAACTCATGCATGAATAGTATTTGACAAATAAGATTCGGAAGTTGGGATTTAGATTTTAGGGTGGGTGTTTGATCAAGCTTAGAGTTTAGACTCATGTATGGTCACTAGAATTAGGGATTCACATTCACCTACTAGTTGTTAATATCATATTATTTCATTTGTAATTCTTTTAAAATTATTCGGGCCAACTTAGGTTAGTTTCATGTCAACTCATACATGACCAGATTCAGTTTCATGTTGAGTTGAACCATATTTTATATCAAAAAGTTCAACCTTAACCCAATTTTTATTGTATTGGGTTAATAAGTCATATTGAAATTTGTCAACTCTAAGTCTCATAACTCCTTTGTTGTGTCAAAATAAAGACAACCACAGCATCACGATATTGTTGTTTTTATCCCAAATTTATTTTGAGGATCACTTTTTGCTAATTTAGAGGCAGTTCTAACGAGGAAACCAAGCTTGCTATGTCCAGGAATCACCATTTGCACTATCGAGACCACTGCCAAAAATTTTTCCCTTTTAACTTCTAGGAAGTAATTTGGAAAGAAATTGTCATTTCATCAATGAAGCCAAGAAGGAGGGCAATTATAGAAGGTGATGATTGAACCTTCAATCTCACTTTCTCTACTTGCTTCAGTCATAGCAATCTTTGTCATCATTCTTCCACAAAAGAACAAGTCTAGCTTTGATACCATGTAACCTTTGAGGAGGGAAAACTAAGTTTATTTAGTATTCTCCAATAATAAAATACATAACCTAGCATACCTTATATAAGTCGCACTAATTCAAACTTAAACTAACAAATACAACTTGAATGATATACTTTAAGATAAGGTAACAAGTCATGAGAAAATTCAAAAAAATAAAACATTATCCTAATCCCACAAACTGAGGACATAATCACAACTCACATGCATAACCACGTAGACTAAAATAAAAGAGCTAACATCTAATTAGTTTGTTTCTCTGTCTTTTATTTCCCTTGTCCTAGATCAATCAATATTTTGTAAATATTATATCATTCATAGAAAAGCTATCATTTTTAATTAAAAAAATAACAAACAATTCACTAAAAGCCACCAACAAAATAAAATATCGGCTATCAAGTTCTTTGTATGGGAGGTATGCTTCGTTAGAACAACATTGATAACTAGGGATTGAAGTCTTATGTTTAAGACAACTAGGATATTAATAATTAATTTGGTACTCAAATGGTTAGGATTTTAGTTTTATCAAGATTCAATCACTTTTAGTTGAGTAGATTTATTTTTTATTTAATCTATCATAATGAGGCCATACATTGTCTTCAAAGAACACAAATTGATTAATTAAGTAGTAGAATACTTGAACTATTTCTCTTGAATCTCACTCCAAGTTGTGTTCCCCTATAATCTAATTTGCTCCTCCATGTTTCTCTCTTCTTCACTTCCTCTTTTAATTTCAACTCCTAAGTTAATTGATAACGAGACCAAGGCATTCAACTCGTGGAAGGAAAACAAGGCTTGAACATGGAGAGAAAAGTTGTCGAAGAAGGATCCAAGGCAAGAAGAAGGTTGGATGAAAAAAGCAAATGAAGAGGAGAAAGAACCAAAGGCAAGAAGGAGGACAGGTAGATGATGTGGCACATGATATAGTAGCCACGGATGACATGGCAATTTGTTTGGTGACATGGCATGATGACATGTGATGTGCTTGTCGATGTGGAGCCATATAACAAGTCTTATGCATGTGGAATAAGGATTCCTAATTAATTTTAGTTTTCCTATTGTTATAAAGTTTTAATTGATAAATCTTAAAAGAGTCATAATATGTTTAGAAAGTTAATTTTAATTCAATGTCTCGGAGTCTTAGTTGGATTAGTTTTATTAAGTATAGAATTTAAGTCTTAGTTAATTTAAGGTTTCCATTTTAAGTGAAATTAGTTTCTTTAAGGATACATCTTATCTCATATAAAATTATCCTTATCCCTTGTGAAAGTTATCCTTATTTTTTAAAAAAATAGGTATTTTAGTTAAATTAAGTCTTATTTCTATTTTAGTTAGAAGATTTGTATCTTACCTAAAAGATTTAAGTATTTGTAAATTCAATCAAACAATTCAATTCAAATCATCAATATTCAGTTGAATTTTCTTCAAGAAGCGAATTTTTAAACATTGTTCTTGTTTATCCCTTCATCAGTTGAACGATATCAACTATTAATTGTCCTTGTGAACGATATCGCAACCCCATCCAAGCTTGTCTTGCATCAAATCACTCTTTCCCTTTCAGTCATATCCAATGTCAATTATATTAGAGATCCTTAGTTCTACATCACTTGGCAAAAATACCCAATATTCTAATTTAGTCTTTGACAATGGAAATTGGGTCAAACAAGCTTTTCTAATATTTTTGAACATATATTAAAAACAAGTTGTTACATTCTTACGAACTTACATTATCAAGTTTTGAAATAAAGCAGTTATAATCCAAAATCGACATCCTTCAAGGCTACTAAGGAAGAATCGACCAAATGGGTAAGTGTGATATGTGTTATGATCAAATCCATTTATGAAGCATAAGACCAACCCATTACTTCAAAGGAAGCATAAGACCAGCCCATTATTTCAAGCAACAGTTTGGCCCTACATAAATTGAAGGCCCAAAAACGAATTCAAGCCATTTAAGCCTTAGTCTACTTACTTGGGCGCTTAATTAAGCCCTTTGGGCCTTAGTTTACTTACTTGGAATATCAGTTAACATGCTACGTAACCTTTTAAGATGACTTATTTTGTTGTGTTATTTTTGTTAAGCATGTTTATTTGTTAATTGTCATCTTGTGTTGTAAGCCATATAAAAGGCACTTTATTTTCTCTTTTGTATCCTAGACTAGCTAATAAAAAAGAATGCTATTCTTTCTCTTTTCTTTGAACCTTTAACCAAGCTTGGTCATAGTTTGGTGGTGATAACCTTGCTGGGGATTTGGAGGTGGGCTTGTCCTTTATCCTCATCTTTATGCTTGGAGAGTGGCCTTTTAACTTCATAAGTTGTCATTCCACCTTAACTAGTTCTTGTTGAAACTTGCATGTATGATTATAATAAGTTGTTGTTGAACTTGATAGGCATGGAAAGCATGAGTTTCAGTTGGTTGAACTAAGAAAGAAGAGTGATAAACATTAAAGGAGTGATTTTTGTTTCAATTCCAAAATTGTTTTTGTTAGCAAATGTTTGCTTGTTTGTGACAATGGTGAGAGCTCACATTTTGGGTATTAGAATGTATCAAGTAGTATCAAAGCGCTAGGTTATGAAATTGAGCTCATTGTATTATTTTAAAGGTGATTTGAAGAAGACTCACTTGTGTTGTATTTTTCTTTCTTGGCTAAAATCCTCCCTTCTTTTTGCTGGAATTTTCTCTTCCAAATGATGTTCCTTAGCACTTAGTAGATTGCTAGAGTAGTGTAAAGAAGCTAAGGTTGGTTAAAATAAGTGTTAGTTATGGATCAATCCAAGGTCGAGGTAATCAAAAGTTGGCCTCAACCTGGTTTATTTTGGACGTTAGGAGCTTCCACGAATTGGCATCTTTTTATTGATGTTTTGTTTCGAATTTTAGTACTATAATGGCACGTATCACTAAATTTTTAAAAACAGGAAGTTTTGAATGGACCAATTCAGCAAATGAAGCCTTTGACTTGATCAAAGAGAAGTTGTGTTCGACTCCCATTCTAGCCTTGTCCAATTTCAACAATGTCTTCAAAGTGGAATGTGATGCAAGTGGAGCTAGAATTGGTGTTATCCTTGCTTAAGGTAAGAGGCCCATTACTTACTTTAGGGAGAAATTAAATGAATCTAAGAGAAAAACCAACACTAATGATAAGGAATTTTATGCTATTGTTCGTGCATTGGATCATTGGACTCGGTATTTAAGACCTAAACAATTCGTTTTGCATTTTGATCATCAAGCACTAAAATTCATCAATGGGTAACATAAATTGAATCCCAGGCATGCTGAATGGGTGGAATTTTTGCAATCCTTTTCTTTTGTATCTAATTATAAGGAAGGTAGTAATAATATTGTGGTTGATGCAATTTCAAGAACGCATTCTATGCTTGCTATTTTGGATGCTCAAGTTCTTGGATTTGGATTGATGAAAAATGATTATGAGTACAATGAAGACATGAAGAAGACCATGGTTGGATGCACTAAGGGGTCTTTTGATGATTATTCTTTGCATGACGGGTTTCTTTTCAAGGGCAACAAGTTGTGTGTGCCTAAAGGAGGCTTTAAGGAGCCCACAGCAAGGGAAACTCATGAAGGAGCACTTGCTGGTCATTTTGGAATCACTAAGACATTAGAACTTTTAAAAAACACTTTTCTTGGCTGAAAACATTGAGTGATGTACAAGCTTTGATTTCTAGATGTGGAACTTGTCAATGGGTCAAAAGTCAATTTCATCCAGGTTTTTACACTCCCTTACTGGTTTCGGAATAGCCATGGAAAGACATTAGTATGGATTTTATTGTTACACTCCCACAGACTCAAGAAGGTAAAGATTCAAATATGGTTGTAGTTGACCGTTTTTCTAGAATGACACATATTATTCCTTGTACCAAAACCAAAGATGCATGTAAAGTTGCTAACCTTTTCTTGAAGGAAATTGTGAGACTCCATGGGATACCAAAAACCATAGTTTCAGATTCCGGATACAAAGATCTTAAGCCATTTTTCGAGTAAGTTTGATATTAAACTTCTTTTTAGTACTTCTCATCACCCACAAATGGATGGTCAAACTAAAGTCACAAATCGGACATTAGGGACAATTCTAAGAGCATTGGTGAGTAAGCACTTAAAGGATTAGGATCTTAAGTTAACTCATGTCGAAATTACTTATAATGGATCTCCTAGTTCAGCCACGGGTCACTCTCCTTTAAGGTACTATATGGTCTTAAACCCATCAATCTTATTGAACTTTCATCCTTACCTCCTGATTTGGAAGTCAATTTGATGCTACAAAAAAGATAATAGCCATGAGAAAGCTCCATAAATCAGTTTGGGTGCAAATACAAAAGATCAATGAAAAGTACAAGGAAAAGGTAAAACAGCATAGAAGTGCACACCATTTCAAACCTAGTGATCTTTTTTGCATGCATTTGAGGAAGGAAAGGTTTCCTTCAAAAAAAAGGACTTGCACCAAGAACCGATGGCCCATTTGAAGTTATTGAGAAGATCAGAGACAATGCCTACAAAGTGGATTTGCCAAGTGAATTTGGTAATGTTTCAACCTTGTGGATTTGAGGACAAATCCTTCCCAATCCAAAAAGGGTGATCCAAAATTGACATCCCTCAAGGCTCTTAAGGAAGAATTGGCCATATGGGTAAGTGTTACATGTGTTATGATTAAATCCATTTATGAAGCACAAGACCAGCCCATTACTTCAAGGGAAGCACAAGACTAGCCCATTATTTCAAGCAACAACTTGGCCTTACATGCAATTGAAGGCCCAAAAAAGAATTCAAGTCATTTGGGCCTTAGTCTACTTACTTGGGTGCTTAATTAAGCCCTTTGGGCCTTAGTTTACTTGAGTTATTAGTTAACATGTTATGTAACTTTTTAAGATGGCTTATTTTGTTGTCTTATCTTTGTTAAGTTTTTTGTTAATTGCCATCTTGTGTGGTAAGCCATATATAAGGCCCTTTATTTCTCTCTAGTAACCTAGACTTGTTAATAAAAAAGAATGCTATTAGAGAGAACTTTGCTCTTCCTCTTTTCTTTGAACCTTTATCCAAGCTTGTCCATAGTTTGGTGGTGGTAACCTTGCTGATAATTTGGTGGTGAACTTGTCCTTTGTCCTCATCTTTATGCTTAGAGTGTGACATTTTAACTTTGTAAGTTGTTATTTCACTTTAACTAGTTCTTGTCGAAACTTGCATGTATGATTATAATAAGTTGCTGCTAAACTTCATAAGCATGGAAAGCATGAGTTTTGGTTGGTTGAACTAAAAAGAGTGATAAATACTAAGAGAGTGATTTTTGTTTCAATTCCAAAATTGTTTATGTTGGCGAATGTTTGCTTGTTTGTGTTAATGGTGAGAGCTCACATTTGGAGTGTTAGAATGTATCAAGTTAATCCAAACTAATCTTTGGTTACTTTATATGGTAGAATGATAAACATTGAGAAAATTTCTAGACCACTTACAATTTAAGGTGTGTTTTAGGATGTTCACTAGAACTTAAAGTCAAATTATAAGGATCGTCAATTGGATTTTTTTCTTTAGTCCTACAGAGTATTCAAAACGTAAGGAGCTTAAAGAAACACAATGTGGGCTTCTCTTTTTCATTGGAGACCAAGGTCAATTGTCTTGTACTTAAAGGTTCTCCTTTCAAGCCTTCATTCTTAGCAACTGGGTTAAAATTAAGGAAGCCAAAGAGGTATTTTAAAGAGCAAGTGAGAGATGAAAGTGTTACGAGCAAGGATCAGAACTCAACCATCGGGCTAAAATGATGGTGATTTGGTGCTCCCAAACAATAGAGCTTGGGATGCGGGGCAAGAAATGTTGCAGTTCATGGTGGAGGTAATGGGATATCAAATTTGTGATTGAAGTCCTCCAAAATCCTAATTTGTGGAAATCTTTAAGGATTAGTTGTTATTTAAGACAATGAACTCTTTAAGAAATGACCAAGAAACAATTAAGAAATGAGAATGATTTTGGAGAGAAGTTGATTTCAATTAATAGATAAAAACTGAATACAATTGGATGAATTGTCACTAATGCTTTCTATGTGTTAGTAAAGAATTATGTGAAATAATTTACAAGTTTTGCCCTTATTATAATGATCTATGGAGCTACAATTTTATAGAATTATGATAAGTTGTAGGATAACAAATTGCTTGCAACAATAAGGACAATTACATTCATTAAGCAATCCCTTGAATAGAGGAAGCAAACTGAAACACCCACTTTCATCGAAAAACAAATTAAAAAGCACTCAAATACACATAGAATTTCCTAATCTAGATCAAATGATGCTACAACTTGTACCAATCTAAGCAGTCTTGCCTTTTAGCTACTGAATTCAAGTTTTCTTCCACCATCCAATAAAAACTTCTAGAAGAAGTTAAGGTACTTGAACATATCAGTAGTATAGTTTTTAACTTAAAAGAGTAAATTTTCTATTTTTTATTAAACAAGAGAAAAATTAATTACAAAATGAAATTTTTAAAAAAGCTCAACAAGTTGATCATGAAAATAAGGAAGAACCTAAAGATGCGACAAATATGGTCTATATAGGTTATATTCAATGACTCTCAACAAGCCATGACCATCTCAAGAGATACAACCAAGACACAAGATTACCCCAAAGATCTTATCCAATTTATAATGAAAACCAAAGTGTACTATTAATCTTTCAAGACAAAGGAAAAATAAGATGATAATAAACGGATCTCTATCCTATGAAGCATTAATGTCTTCCTCATGCTAATCTTTAAAAACCATGACACTTTATCTTTGTCTAAATCACTGAATAGTGGCCAAGAATACAATAATCTATAAATTTTGGTCTTTCTCCATTCCAGAAGACATGAAAATGTATTAAAAAAAGAATTACCAGAATAGAAAATGGGCCACCATAATTTTACAGGCTTAGTTAGTTTATACCACGGGCTTAAGCACACATGCAGCACAAGAACAGGTGATAAACAGTTTCATTTCGAACTTATACTTGGGTTCATATATCAACTACTTTCATTTGCTACTTTTCCTGCTTGGTCTTCTGTTGCACAAGAAGTATTTGTAGGAAAAAACAACAGATAGATAGATCAAACAATACAACTAAAAAACAGTCTGCTGCATTTTAAAGTGGCAGTTATAATGTTATATTTATGAATGACAATATTTTAAGAGTTAGGGGTCATAAAAAACAGCAATAATTGCAACAAACAAAAAACTTACTTGCGGCTTTTTGTCATCAGGCCACACAAGTGATTCTAGTCTTAAAGCAGTATACAAGCCTCCAAAACCGCCACCCAATATACAAACTCTTGGATTCTGTAATCATAAATTATTTGTTGTCATAAAAATGATCGACCAAGAATTTTAATTTTTCAATTGTTTTCTTAGGACGGTAAAAATAATGTTACAAAAGCAGCAATAAGCTGCAATATATGAATTACAGCTCGATACCTGCAAAAGCAACACTAATAACTCTAAAACTAAGAAGCCTTAACTGAATTTGATTTAACCCTAAAATTATAAAACTCAATCTCCAAAAAAAAAACATCAAAATCTTGCCTAATGAAGCTTGTTAAATTAGAATTTACAAAAGAAAAAAATAAATTTCTAAAACTAGAATCACATAGAAATTTGCTACAATTATTCTTTTTCCCAGGAAAAAGGGCAAATCTATATTGGGTTTACTCTAAGAAGAAAAAAATAACAATTAGCATTTTAAGAATTTAGGATGGAGGGAGTTGAACCTTCTTATCTGGCCACTTATAGTAAGTATGAGGAGGTGTTTCCTTTAGAGGTACTTCAAGAAAACCCTGATCACTACCAGTAAAGGCGGAAGCAATAAGTGGCTCGGAAGAGCTTGTGAACCTTTTCGAAGAAGAATGAAATAGCCAAGTCCATTGCTTTGGTTTTGGTCCACCGGATATATCTACAGAAGACATATAGATTGTCAGTTAAAATTTAGCATAGTCATCAATTAATAGGCGAGGACATTCAGGACGAAGAGAGCATACTTTTGAAAGGTAAAACCGAAGCTGAAGCAGAGAGGGTAATTAGGGCCATTGATGATTGCAGGGCCCAGAGCCACTGCGAATGAATAATAAGTCACATTTCTCACTAAGTGGCTCACACTTTCCCACGCTGCCTGCCCACGCTCGAGAGGAGAGATGAATTTAAATTTGAGTTTAATTAAATTTGATTTAATTCAAAGAAATCAAATTTAAATTAATATTTGAGTTTAACAATTTTGTATATAGATAAAATTTGAGTTTGGTTCATGATTATAATAAAATTTATTTATTTATAAATTATAATAAATATATAAAATAATTTATTAAAAATTTAAATAAATTTATTATAATTTATTAGAAGCATGAATATATATATATTATGATTTATTGAAAAAATAATATATTTATTATGATTTATTAAAAACATATAATGTAAATATATTTATTATGACTTAACAGAAACATATATATATTTATTAGAAACTATTATATATGTAAATGTATTAATTATGGTCTGATGGTAATATAAATATATTGATTATAATTTATTGATAACGTGAATGTATTTATTATTTATTAAAATAAAATTAAAAATTTTAATTCAAGTTTGCGAATCAAGCTCAAGTTCAGTTCATGTGGTTCGAGTTTAAAAATTTTCAATATCATAGTTTGAATTCGAATTTGAATTCAAGTTCAAATCATAATAATTTGTTTCAGACTTGTTTATATTAAATTCAAAAATAAATTTGAATATGTTGAATTAGAACTTAACTCTAACTCACACTCTTTATTAAGACATTTTTTTCCATCTTTTAAATACATATATCACGTATCACAATTTAGCCATTTAATCTCTAATAAAAAGATAAAAATAACATTTTTATTTCTAAATTAAAAATAATAAAATTAAAAATAAAAGATAAATATCCCAAAAATTGTCTTAAGTGGTAAAGGGCCAAGGAGTCAGAACAGAGGTCAAGAGTTATGTTCCCAAACATAATATTATACAATAAAACATTGCCCCTTATTTAAGTATGTCGAGTTATGGGTCAGCCTACAACAGCCTTTATAATACCCCATCGATCAAGTGTTGTTCTTCTAACACATGACCTTTCTTGCTTCAATTCTCTCTCACACTGACTATTCATGCCTCTCATTGATTATGTGACTTCAACTTCACCTTGTGTTTTTTCCTTACCTAAACGGTATTTTATATCGTAACGTTTTCAATACTAGGGCAATACCTAATGCCAACAACAATTGACTTTCCAATTGTATATAGATAAAACACAGAGAGTAAGATATCTCATTAAAAATTGAGTAGTAAAATTCTAATCAATTAAAGTAAATGAAAGAGTAGGTATTTTAAAGTCAATTATTTAATTGATGTGTTTATAACATTTTGTAAATGTATCATGTTTATATAAATAAAAATGGTAATTCTTCATTATTTTTTTATATTTGTAAATTGGATGTCCTTAAATGGTAAATACATGATTAGGGAATCAATGTGTATCATTGATCATAAAAACCCTATGTGCACAAATAATGGCTATTTTAGATACATTCTTAATCTTAGAATTATTCTAACATGAGACACAAAACATACAATTAGAATATTATAGTATTGAACATCTTTAAGTAATAGATCTTACTGTCAAGGTTATTTGTTAACAACCTAGTATGATATATGGGTTCAAGTTAAATACACATGTTTCACCAAACTAATTTGTGTAGAGAATTTTTATATAAATAATAACCCCGATATCTTTGGACTACATATTCTAACAAACAATGATACATGTAATATTTTGACTTAAGGTTAACAAACCATACATAGATAAATATAGTTTGACATCATTCCAATGTTATCCTTAAGGAAGGATTATTAAAATGGTGGTGATGTAACACTTATAGGCACCTTTTAAGGGTATTATGGTCATTTCTTAGTCATGTCTCTATTGAGGGCTTTGAATTGACTTAAGAAAGTTCAAATAGTCATTTTTAGGCCTCAACACAAGTATGTGTTGTGCACACATGACTATACATGTGGTAAACCTTGATTGGTATATGTAAACAAGGTGGAGAGACAGGAAAATGGTTAAGAGCCAAACACACAACCATGTACCTTACACACGTACGACTATGCATGGTAACCGTTTTAGGCTCTATGAAAAGAGGTGTATTTACAAACCTATTTTCATTAATCTCCCAAACTTTCATATGTGTCAATGAGTCCTAAGGGGAAGAAAAACATTGTTTCATATCCATTGGGGTTAGAGATTAATGAAGACAAAGAGTTTGTTCACAAGTAAAGGTAAGTTAGAAATTTTATCCCCTTTCAAGGTATTCAGTTCGAATTATTTAGTTTATGATTTGACATTAAGGAGTTTGGATTACTTTAAATGATTCTATGATTATTATATGGAGTAATAATGTAATCCAATGCATGCTTTGAGGATTTAAGGAAGTTTGGAGAATGACTTCATAAAAGTTTTATGCCAAGATAATCAAGAATGTTTAGTTCAAGATTTAATGATGGATTTACTTATCTTGATACATGTTATGTGATCCTTGATGACAATTGATGTCACTTACTATGCTCTGAGTAATCTTAGACAGAAAAAAAATAACAAAAATATGGTAAGAATAGCCAAAAAAAAGGTGGATAAAAGAGAGTTAGAAGACAAGCACAATGATGCAATTGCAAGAGGCATGCCTATACAATATTTGATTTAAACCACATGATCATACATGCAAGAAAGTGCATGACCACATGTATTGAGTGCAACGAAAGAGAAAGGTTAATAATGTGGATCTTGTGCCAGGAGAACACATTCACAATGATACAGATAAGCCATTGAATTACATATCAATGTATGACCATGTCTAACAAATAAGTCATGGTCATGTGTGATAACATAAATCGATGATTGAGATTAAGTGCATGTGCATGCTTGTGCATCAGCACTATACTAAAATGCTTTGGGGTTTTAAGTAGTGTTATCAAATCATGATAGCTTTAGGGATATTTTAATCAATGTATAATAAAGCTTTACATGTCACATCATGAAAGATTTTACATGAAAGCATGTCTAGCATGTTTTGTGATTTTTTTTTTTCACATGAAATTAGTTTTATGACATGTTTTAAGCTACGAGTTTACAAATTAGAAAAGTTAACATGTTTTCTCATCAGCTTTATTATGAGATATATTTTCATGACAATGGATACATTTGTGAGCTATATTTCCTGCAGTTAAAGCTAGAGTTTTAGTCTGATCAGTGCAATTTATTATTCATGTACAACTTACAATTTATAGTTTTACAAATGACAATTTGTAGTTACAATTACATGGTTTTTAATTGTAAGTATTATGTGCATAAGGTACCATGTAGAGCTATATGTAGTCTAATAAGATTAAGTTTATCCGTAAAGGTATTAAAGAATAGCTAAGTTAAGAAATTGCTCGAGACTAAAAGATAAAGGAGCAAAATATGATAGTTTTCCTACTTATTAAGCGGTTTTCACTCTTTTCTTTACCTTTATCTTATAGGTATTCAAGGTCAATAGGTTAGGAGAAGCAAAGTATGTAATGTTGTCGACAATGGCTTAGTTGCTAAGTGTAATGGTGGATCACATATGGGGCTTACGTTTACTACTTTCCTTTTTGACTTAGATGTTAAGATTCCTAGATGTTATGTTTACAATTTTTTATTACTTCATTGATGTGGTTTCATACATGTTCACATTGTTAGGTAAATACCCTATAGCCATGTATTTTGACATATTGATTATGTAATGTATTTGTACACTTTGATTGTTAATAATAAGATTTTTTTTTTTATATTATATGATGTTTGATGCATATAAGTCAATATGTCCTTTAAATAATAGTTATAAGAAAAAAGAATCAATAAACTGATTATGTTTTTACTATGCACTCATTAGTGGCTATTTTAAAAGCATCTGTAGTCCTAAAATTATTAAGACCTAAGGGACAAACAATGACGATAAAATTATTATAGTATTGAATGATCTCATCAAAAGATAGTAACTGTTTACACATGTCAAAGTTGTTGCTTGTAGCTTAGTGCAACTCATAGGTGTATAATTTGATAGTCATATTCATTGGACAAACCTAACAAAAAAGATTTTATATTGGTGATAAATCATGTCTAAAGAAATATACTATTAGATTAGTGGGTACATATGGTTATTTTACTTAAGGTTGTTATACTATCTTGTACTAAGATTGGTATAGTTTGATATCATTAAATATGCCTTGTAATTGGGGTTATTATAAAGGTGAGCAATTGGTTATATCAGAATCAATATGAAGGTTATGGATGATCAACAAATGATTTGTCACTTCCAAACATAAGAATGGTATCTCTAATGAATTGTACAAGCACAAAAAAATCATTAGTTAACACTTAACTAACTAGGTGGTCATGATGTCTTGTTGAAGGCCTTTCGTAGTTTATGTCTAGATCTGGACCAAATTTGGACACTATTAGCTTAGTAAGTCATTTGTGGGTTGTACACAATAAGAGTTGACTGGGTTTCGAGGTGTAAGATTCATTGATCTTAATAAAGGTTTATGTATGTGTTATCACCATTGACTTATCAAATCTGAATAGATAAGGTTAAAAGTCAAAATTAGGATTTTAACCTAACACCTAGTCGTGTGTCATCTTGCACATGGTCGAATATGTCTTAACATGTGGAAAAATCTTGTTTTGTTTATCAAATGGGTTTGGATAATACCAAATCCAATTCAAAATTTGTAAAACTTACTAATATACAAACGTGCATGTTAAATAATCAGGCGTGCATTGTGGTTGGTGGGCATTTGGAATCATGACAAATTTGAAGCCTCGTAGATCAAAGTGATTGCCTCAAGCATAGATTCGAATAAACATTATATACACGATCGTGTGTGATGCGTATATGACCATGTGTGGTTAATGTGATAGAGCACGATCGTGTGAATTTCACATGCACATTCACGTGTCACATTATCTATAAGTAGCAACAAAATTTTAACTTTAATGTTTATTTTTTAATAATTCACCATATCAAACACCGCATACCCTATGCCCTCAAACACTACATGCCTATGTACTAAAACTGCTAGCATCGTTCTTACTTAGATTGCCTCTATAATCATTGCTCCATGTGAATAATACTACAATTCCACTCTGAGGGTTGGGATAACAACACGTTTACCCACCATTCTTTGAGTGTGTAGGAATTGTTTTCAATATGCAAATATGACATGTTTTGATATTTTTATATTTCATATAACATGTGTTAAATATTAGTAATTGTAACATATATTATGTGTCTAATTATCGAGTTTTATTTCTCTATATCTTGTTGTTGGATCATTGACTTTGTTTAGGTGCAATTCAATCAAATGGATTTGTAATACTCAAAGGCATATTAAAGACATTATAGCCATTTTGTCGCTTTAGGATCAATATTGAGGCTTATAATTGACTTTAAAAGGTTAAATAGTCATTCTAGGCCTAAGCATGAATGTGTGTAACCCATACATGATCATACATATGGCATACCTTGTTCAGTCCACATGTATTGGTCAAAGATGTTAGTGTATGTCCTAGAAACCATTCATGTTGTTAGTTTCAAAGGCATTTCCTTTTGTAGATATTCATGTAAATAACTCATATATTAATAAGAAATCGTTCTTATGTTCATATATATAAATTGCTTCCTTTATATGTCTAATATAAAGTATATATATAATTTGTCCAAATAATTTTTTTGATAGTCAAATGACATTATTAAAATTTTCCTTACATAAGTAATATTATCTAGGCAATGATATTGTATAGTAGGCATGTTAGATGTTTTCGAAAGAGATATCAATAGTTGACATGGGTTCAGATAATGATGAGACTCATGTCACTAGGGCATTTGTATAGATTAATAGATAATATTCTATTTATCGAAAGTGACCATTAAGATGATGAATCATATGAGATTCCTTATTGTCATTGATTCATCATTTGGTCATATTAGTCTAGGATATAATCCTTTAACCGAAGAAATCATGGTTAGATCTAATTCATATGCGTATGGTTTATATGGTGTATAGGTTCGAGGCTAACCATGTCTTGCACAATAAAACATGTTTGGTCATGTGTTATTTGTTTTTGAATACAAGCAATGATCATAATAGGATGTATTAGCTTGGATATATAAAATTGAAAGAATCCACTAACTTTGTTTGGATCTAAGTTCGAATGCCGATAATTGTCAAAAACAAAAATCTCTGGTTAGAGTATATGAAAAAGGTCATATGAAGCCTGTTTGTGATGATAAGTTTTGGACATATCGATCGATGATTTAAAAAGAAATCAAATTCAGGATTTTGATGTCCTATCAATTTGAATATGAAAAGAATACGAAAATAGAATGATATTACCTACATGCTAAATATGATTGGATATGGATTTAATGAAGTTATTCATCTATCATGGTTTAGGAGTTATAACACATTGCTAGATGTTTACTATAATCGTTAGGTCTTCGAATGACCTTTTCGATTGGTTCAAAGCTAACTCACAACTAACCCACAGTGGTTCTATATAGTCTCATTGTCACACCCACACTCAGGTACATTCAAAAATCTCTAATAAAAATTACCCTTAATGATTTTATTAGAAATTTCTTTGGAAAATGTATAAAAGAGTGATATTTTATACTAAGGGTAAAATGGTCATTTTATAAAGATTCAAGGCATAATGTGGGAATTAAAAAGAAATGACATAAAGTAATTTATATGTTTAAGGAGGTCATTCTTAATAAATTGCATAAGGACGTAGATGGAATTATTGAAAAAGATAAAAGGTAATTGTTATATTTTATACTAGGGGTAAAATAGTTATTTTAAAAAGATTCAAGGGATAAAGTGGACATTGAAAAAAAATGTCATAAGTTAATTTATATGTTAAGAGAATTGATTTTGGTAAATTGAATAAAAGCTATAGATGTAATTTATAAAAAAGATGAAAAACATTTTTGGAAACTAGGCATAATTAATTAATTTAAAGGGATAAAGGTGCCATTTTTCTTCCCTTTTTCCTTCTTCCTAGTAGTTGGACGTTTCTTACTCTTTTCTCTTTTCTTTTCTTCAATTTTGCAAGAAATCAAGAGGATTTTTGAAGAAATTTGTTAGGATTTTTCAAGAAAAGTGTTTCCATAATTATCTAAGGTAAGAATCTTGCAAAAAATTATTAAAATTTTATGTATTAGGTGATGTTCTAATTCTTTAATGGTGGATTAAGAATTCAGAGGGAGAAAAATTATTTAAAGGAAGAAGAAGAAGCAAGGGAAAAGCTTAAAGGTAAGTAAATTTGATTGGAAAGTTAAGTTTCTCATCTTAGGGTTTATGAAAAAATTGAAATTGATTAGTTTTGGTAGTTAATGATATAAGAAATAAATACTATGATTGAGATGAAATGATATAAAATTAGTTTGAGAAGAAAATATTTGATGCAATTATTGGGAAAGATTTGGCTATATAAAAAGAAAAAGAAGAAAATGGATTTGGAGTGAATTTAAGGTTAAATAATTGAATATATAATATTGGTATGTTATGTTGAGGTATGTATGGCGAGAAACTTGACTTGTTATGCAATCTTGAAAAATGGATATGCTGATATGATAAGACTAAGATATTATATCAGTAAGTATTCAAAATGTATTCATGGCCAAGTTTGATCAATCATGCAATATTTATATATGTACAAGTTACGATGACTTGGTGTTTGTTAAGATGGGATGACCTAATTTATTTTTAGTAAGCTTAAATGATAAATATTAGGTCATGGTAACTTAGAAGTTAGTAATGACTAAGTTACACCTTACTAAATCTCATGTTTATCCTTGTATTAATAATGTACAATGATGCTTAGCAATGAGGAGATATTAAGTAGAATAAATTTGATACAAAGATTATGTGAATGTATAACAGCTAATAAATGAGTATCTACATACATATACATACTTTTCATGATTCAATAAGTCAGTAAGCATTTATAGAAAAACATTTTCTTATTTATAAACTTAAGTTTTTTACACAGATTTAATGTTTATAAACTTAAGTTTGTAGTCAGTGAAAATGCATAAAAAGTATGTACATTTTAAAGCAATTTTACAGTAAACTGTTATGATGGGGAACTTATAAGAACCCTTGCATGCACGTCACCAAAAGAGAGCGACTTTAGATTCAAATGTATTGTACAATCCGTTCAGTGTGCATGTAGGATGAAGATTGTGCCTAGACAGTTATGTTGCTCATATGGCCAAAGTTCCGATCCATGTCTCAGTTTAGTCTAATTGGCAAGTATAAAAAGATTTCAGAAAGAAGTAAGAAGTTTAGAAACATGTGTTTTAAAGCTATATAGACATACTATAAAGTGTATTAAGTATATATTATGTTATGCATGTCATTTATCATATTTACGTATTTATGGTGTTATATCAAAAGGAAAGATTTTATAAAAATTAAGCGAGATCTAATAGGGATAAATGCATAACCAATTTGATTTACTTATTGAGCCATTAGTGCTTATCCTGTTAGATTTCATTTATTTTACAGGTACTCATTGAATAGTGGTTGAGGAGAGTCATGACACAAGCATGGGCATGACACGTGTCTCTATTAACATTATATGAATATATTTTGGGATTTTGAGATATTGTAGATATTTTTATATATTGTATATAAGTTTATGATGTTTGGATTATCAGTTAAATATATCATCTAAAAAACATCTTTACATCTTCTACTAATGAAATCATAGTAGACAAAGGTTTATGTTTTATTTTAGTTAATAGTTGAGTTACATAAATCCAGTCGTTTGGCAGGACTGGTAAGTTATGATGAAATGATTAGAAGTGTTTACTATGATTTTTTTTTTTTATGAACAAGATAAAAGAGAAATTTTCTTCTTGGTTGTGTTATTTCTAGGGAAACTCTTACCGTTTTTCCTTAGAAATGACTCAACTTTGGAGAGTTTATATTTTTGGTATCAGAGCAAGATTTTGGGAATGTAAAGTGTTTTCTAGTAAATGATTAAATATGATATTTTGTTAGTAAGTGTCATAGCGTGTGTCATGCCATGTGATGACCTCCCTAAGACCGGTTGCTATAAGGTTTCTTTTAGCTTATAAGTTATATTAGTAATGGCTTTAAAATAATAATAACAATAATAAACTAAATTAATTAATTAATCATGTTGTTGATAAGTGTTTGTAGATGCGACGAGTGACTAGATCTTGTGGGCGAGGTAAGCCTTTACAAGGTGATAAGTGTCAATTGCATGTATAATTCCGTGGTAAATTTATAGAGTTTTAGGGGTGATTTGACCATTTTACCCTTATTATGTGCATATTTTAGGATCACGGGTTTTCATGTTTGGTTTTGTAGGAAATGTTGATTTTGATGTGATTTCAATGGAAATCAAGCCAAAAAGACACTTACAAAGGACTAGTCGGAGGTTCGACTTTAGTCTAAAGAAGAATGAGCAACTAGAGCAAATACGGGAAAGGAGAGTATTACGTGCCACAGCAGAAAAACAAGGATTTTCAATATGCTTGATTTTTGTAATGAAAACTTGGTCCGCACTAAAATTGTAGTGGACATCTCAAGCTTTTCAAAAAGCTATTATAGGGAAAAATCGGAGTTCGTTTGGTCCCTCAACCGTTGCCGCAAATTTAGGTCTTCTTGGTGAAATTCTGTGTCTGACCATGGAGCACTAAAATGGTCATAACTTGAGATTTCGAAGTCCAAATGAGGTGATTCAAAATGAAAATGAAACTAGACATCCAGGGATACAACTTTGATGAAGACAAAAATTTTAGATTCCAGAAGCTACATGCCGTGGCATTATGTCGTAGCATAGGGTAGTGTAAGAGGCGCATAAAAATTCCAGAAGCTGCATGCCGCAGCCTTAGGCCACAGCATGCAGTCCAACATCTTCATGCCGCAACATAATGCCATGGCATGACCCAGTAGCAGCAGGCAGAACCTTCATGCCACAGCATGAGGCCGCGACATAGGCAAATTTTTACAGAATTTCACTAGGAGTGAAATTCTTCCATAACCCTAAGTATATATAATACTCTGTAATTTTAGACAAAGGGAGAGCCATCCTAGGAGAGTTTTTGAGAGATTTTTCATACACTTTTCAGATATTCAATATTTCATTTTGGGGATTCAATCAAAAGCTTTTCGGATTGCAATTGTGAGAATCTTTTTCATCAACTTCAATAAGAGATTCAACACTTCATCTGGTTTTGTTCTTATTTCTCCATTATGCTTATACTTTGTTTGAATCTCATTGCTTATTTGTGTTTAATGATGAACTAAACAATTCTTGCTAAGATTAGGGCTAGCTAATTCATGAATGTGTAGTGTTTTTCGAATTTAAATTACAAGCATGCTATTTCATGTGAGTTTGCATTCTGAACTTCATGTCTATTAAAAACTTGGCCACTTTTTAATAAGATTTATGTTATGTGATTGAGACCGAGAGGTGATATTGCATAAAAGCAGCTAGAATACGAACCGTGGTTTAATTAAATATAGAGATATATTTGATAATACATGCAATAGTCATAGACACAATAGGCTTGTGCTGAAAGCTAGTGGATTCCATAGAACTTAATGCATTTTCATCTAATTAAACCTAGATATAGATATTTAGGTTATTAGATTGTTAATTTAGGATTAATATTGCTTGAGAAAGAATGTTGATCAATTTAGGGAATTCCGTTGTCACATGAATAATATGAAATATATAAGCATATGAAAAACCTACATTGTAGTGAATTAGTGAACCCGAAATCTTAGCACCATCTCACATATTGTTATTCGATTTACCTAGGCGTGTTTATTAATTGCTTGATTTTAGTTTGGTTTTAGTTTTCATATTTATTTTCGACTCCTCTTTGATAGTTTAGATAAAGTTAGGAGTGGTGCCGTCTAGGTACTTGCTTACGCGATCCCGTGGATACGACACCCTGAATACTTCCCGTATTACTTTGAACTAGTACACTTACTAGGAAGTTAGGGTTTAAACTTTTAACTTGACGGTGTTGCCGCGGATTGCATCTTAGTCAATATTAAGATATACTGCTTCTAATTTTACTCTAGACATTTTATTTCTTTGTTATTTTAGTTTTTGTTTAGTTTTGTTTTTATTATTTTACGACACTATTTGGTCTTGTTTGCAGTATGACACAGAGTCATTATATGAAGCATGGGAGAGATGCAAGGAACTACTTCGAAAATGCCCACACTATGGATTGCCCATATGGTTTTAGGTACAAACTTTTGATAATGGTTTAATGTTTTCTAATCGTACTTTAATTGATGCAGCTATAGGAGGTAACTTTATGAGAAAGACACCAGAGGAAGCATTCGAGTTGTTAGATGAAATGGCTTCTAATAATTACCTAGGTGTGCTTATTAATTGCTTGATTTTAGTTTGGTTTTAGTTTTCATATTTATTTTCGACTCGTCTTCGATAGTTTAAATAAAGTTAGGAGTAGTGACATCTAGGTACTTGTTTACATGATTTCGTGGATACGACACTCTGAATACTTCCCGTATTACTTTGAACTAGTACACTTGTTAGGAAGTTAGGGTTTAAACTTTTAACGCATCATAGGGTGAGACTTTAAACCCACCGAAAGCAATAGTCTCGGGTTTGGATGAGATTGGGGTTCAAAATATAATTGAACAAGTTTTGTGAGAAAGACAAGCAGGATCTATACCCCAAAGTACAATGAGACCGTCTAAGGTACTAATGATTATACCTGTCTCAAGAGTTATGGAGCAAGAAATAAATATCAGTCCTAATGTATTGCAACGGAGGATTGAGCCAATTTATGGGTAGGCAGGTCAACATCAACCCTCAGAGTTTAGGGAGACGACATAGCCGATAGTGGCTGATGAATGGATCAGGATAGTTGAATGAACAATGGAGATTTTTCCTATGACGGATCAAGAAAAGTTTCGTTATGCGAGTTTTTGTTAAAAGGAGATGCCCGTATCTAGTGGGAGTTGATTAAACAAACATTGGATATTGTCATTATGACATAGAGATACTTCAGCGAGTGTTTGAAGTTGAATACAAAACAACAGATATGATAGCAATAAAAACTCAGGAGTTTATTACTTTATAGCAAGGTAGTAGAATGGTCAAAGAGTATTATACTCGGTTTAATATTTTGGCTAGTTTTGCCCTAAGCTCAGTGAGTACACCACAACTTAGATTAGAGAGATTTATGCAAGGCCTCAATCCAACAATATAGCCTTGCATGTTACAATAGGTCCATAACCACCTCAGACTCAAGCTGAAGCCTTAGCTCAATCCTTGACAATAGAGGTTTATGTGAACAAGTTACCAAATAGTACTTTAGGGATAATTGGATTCAATGCTCCTTTACCCCCTACAGTACCCAATAGTAGTTCTGGAGTTCTTGGTTTTCAAGACAACAAGAGAAAAAGAAAGTTTCAGCAAAGGGGAAATAAGAAAAATTAGAAGAACAGACAGCCAAGGCCTATTGATGCTTGACCTTTTGAGTCTCCAATTGTGCCTATTATCCCACAATGTTAAACTTGTGGAAAAAGACATCGAGGGGAGTATTATATGGGATGCAATGTATGATACTGGTGTGGCAAACCAGGTCATTTGAAAAGGGATTTTAGAGTTATCTTACCACCAATATCAGCACCAACCTCAATAGCCCTAACAGGGAGTGATGGTAGTGTCTGAGTTTACATAATGGCCTAGAGCCAAGCAGATGCTAACCCATCAGCTGTGACTGGTCAGTTATTTTTTCATGCTCTTACTTTGTATGCATTGATAGATTCATAGCCAATTTGATTTACTTATTAAGTCATCAGCCTGCTAGATTTCATTTATTTTATAGGTACTTATGGAGTAGTAGTCGGGGAGAGTCATGACACAGGCATGGGCATGACACGTGTCTCTATTAACATTAGATGAATATATTTTGGGATTCTGAGATATTGTAGATATTTTTATGTATTGTATATAAGTTTATGACGTTTAGGTTATCAGTTAAATAGATCATTTAAAAAACATTTTTACATTTTCTACTAATGAAATCATGGTAGACAAGAGTTTATGTTTTATTTTAGTTAATAGTTGAGTTATATAAATCTAGTCGTTTGGTAGGACTGGTAAATTATGATAGAATGATTAGAAGTGTTTATTATGATTTTTTTTTTAATGAATAGGATCAAAGAGAAATTTTCTTCTAGGTTGTGTTATTTCTGGGGAAACTCTTGTCGTTTTTCCTTAAAAATAGCTCAACTCTGAAGGGTTTACACTCACCAATTACCTTGGGGGAACAGGGGAGGATTAGAGGGATTTGATTATCCAAAGAGGGTTAGCACCTTCTAAGGGTAATAGTGTTATTTCTACGTAAATCATTACATATAATATGTTTTAAGCATTTTAAATTGTTAAAATGGGCCAAAATTATTTAATTAAATTAATTAAAATATCTTAAAATATTAAAATAAATCATGTGGGTTAAATGATTACTTTTATGCAAAAGTAAACGAGTGTAGTTTACTTGCGCCATTAAATAATTTTGATTATTTAATAGAAAAAAATTAAAAGGTAGTTCCATTATTTTAAAATCTCATTTTAAAGTGGAAGCTATGAAGATTTAGAAATTAAATTTTGCCAAGCCTATATTAAAAAAGTACAAGTGCATTTTTCCATAGTACTTTTCAAAATTTGATAAAAAAAAAATCTCTCCTTTCTTAACTTCTCCTCTTTTTAGCTAAAAGCTTTCACTCTCAAGGTGGTGATAAAATATAGAGGTTTTGAAGCTTGGTTGTATCATATCCAAGGCTTGGAAGCAAGGTAATCATCTAATCATAACATATGATGGGTAATATCGCACTTTTGTTCCATGACTTTTTTGTATAGATGTTCGCTTTTTCTTTCCATCATTTTCTTTATGTTTCTTCATTGGTTTCTTTCAAAAAAAGACAGGACAATTGTTATAAGGCAAACGCACGACTATATGCCTTACATACGTATGACCATATATGTTAACCATTTCAGGGCCTCTATATAAGTAAGAAGTTTTGTGATTAAATTCATAAAATGCCATTCTCTCAAATTGCTTCAAGATTTGAGAGCACTTACCTCAAAGTCCAGAGAGCGTTTGTCATCATTAATTGACAACTGCACTAGAGTTTGAAGAAGAGAGAGAGAGAGAAACCATGTTAACAAGCCAAGATAAGTTAGAAATCTATCACTTTCATGGACATTTCAGGTTTTAATTGATGATTAAATTTTAGATTTGAAGAATTATCATTAGTGTGATGTTTTGTAATGAATCTTTGATGACTGTTTGAGGAATTTATATGATATTATGTATGCTTTGAGGTTTAAGTTGGATTAAAGCTTATTATTTCATGATTATGATATTACGGTGGTCAATATTAGTTTAGGTCAAGATTTATGATGATTCAATTATCATAATGAGTTAATTAAGTGTTTCATGATAATTGATGATAAGTGATGATGTATAAGTGATCTTGACTAGAAAATAATTGACAATTTCGATAAGATTAACTTGAAAACTAAGCTAAGAAGTGTAGTGAGCATACACGATGTGTAGTCACAAGACACACGCTTATGTAGTGCTTATTTATTGTAACATGATCGTGTATGGTAAAGGAGCATGACCCTATATAACATAGATTGACATGTAATAACAATAGTTTGAAGTGCACACTTGTGCAATAAGGAAGCACACAACTATGTGTAAAGACTAAAGTTGAGAAAAGTTGATTTTTAAGTGATGCTTTTGATTTCTAATAGTCCAGGAGTAGTTTAGTCATAGTACAAATAGTTAGCATTTGCATTCCATGCATATTTTTACATAAAGACATATTAAGCATGATTTTTATGATATTTTATATAGGATGAGTTTTATAACATGTTTTATGGATCCATGGAATCAAAGAGGTAAATGTTTTCTCATAAGTTTTACGAGAAATGTTTTCGGGCACGAGGGGGCATTTATAACATTATTCCTACATATGCTTGTAGTAGGGTAAAAGCATACCATAGCCCAATAGTATGTATAAGGAAAAAGGAACTACATAGTTAGCAACTCACAATGGCCAAGGTGTCAAATTCCTGTGTCATACTTAGCTTATCAGAAAATTTTTTTAAATATAACTTTATAGTTTTATAGTTCATAACATTTGGCTAATGATTTACAGTTTTACAAATAGTTTTTGTACTAAGTTTTTGAGTTATAGTTACACTTTTCAGATGAAAGTCACATGGTTTTATTGCATCAACGTTATGTGTATGAGTTGCCAAGTAAGTTTCACGTTAGTCTTAAGAAATTAAGTTTTATCCTTAAAGACAAGTTAAGTAATGTTTCCGAGTAATCTAATTTGAATGATGGCATAATAAAGAAATGAGATGTGAAAGATGGGAATTAATGTTAAAATGATACATAGTAAAGTTTAAAGAAAGATGAACATAAGTTGAGATGTTGCTCGAGAGTAAAAGATAAAGGAGTTAAGATCTGAAAGTTATTTATTTATTAAGTGTTTTCATTCATTCTCCTTTGCCTTAATCTTGTAGGTGTTCAGGGCTAGTAAGTTTAGTGCATATAAGGGACGAGTTATAGTGCTGCCAACAATAATAGCTTTGCTTAGAATGATAGTGGTAGTCATATAGGTAATAGCTTTACTTTTTATGTTTTTGAATTATGTAATGTATTTTATAGACTATGCATTATCAATTTTTCAGTTTATGCTGACTTAGTTTCCTAAATGTGTGATTGTGATTGTGATTTTTAATTTAATAAGAGGTTTTCCAACTATATATATTTTTTCCTTATTATAAGTTTTATCTTAAAGATGTTTTTATAGAGTTGTTTATTGACAGAGGTTAGTAATATGTTTTTTACTACCTAAAGTTAAGTACTTATATAGATAGGTACTTTTAAGATCAAAGTAGAAGGATTAGGTCTTTATAGGATTGTTTTTGAAACTGTTTTCAAAACTTTGTATCCTAAGTCTTATGTTAAACCTCACAACCGTAGTGATTAACAACACTCACTGTTGTGGACTTATTGTAAGCTTAAGTTAAAATCCTTCATGTATTTAGTTTATCATAGAACAAAATCTGCGGAATTTGCAAATGAGGAGATCTGTTAGGATAAACCATAAGGTAAATGTTCTATATGATAAAAGCTTCGTAAAAGGTAGTGAGTGAGATATTTTGTGAGCACTCATAAGGGTAGGATATGATTTGTTCTACTAGCACCCTTTCGACTAATAAAATAGTTGAATATTAAACTAGGCCTCAGTGCAACTGATGTCCAGGAGATAATTGATATGGCAATAAAGGGCCAAACGGTTGAAGTGAATAAGATTGAAAAGATGTTAAAACCCTAAAGATCTAATGAGGGTACTTCTAGTACGTCATTTTTGGTTAAGGTAAAGTTACATCCAATAAATGGGCTTCTTAGAGTCTATCAACTACCTAAGTCTAATGAGGCAAAAGATCTAGTAGTAGGACTTTATTTAATACGTCAAATAAGTTAGAAGGTTTAATACGCTACTTATCTTTTGAAAAGTGATGTCGAAGTATAGTAGATCCTGATAAAAGATATAGATATTTAAAGTTTAAACTAGGGATCGAGTTCAATTAAGGAATATGCCATGAAGTTTGATTTGTTTATAAGGTATGCCCTAAGATTAGCCAAAGTGGAAGAAAGTATAGTGCAAAAGTTTATTCATGGGTTATATATGATAATTATGACAAAAGTGACGGTAAGACCATATTAACCCTACAGTTATAGTGTGTCTCTAAGAAAAGTATTAAGATTGAAAGTATTATTAAAAAAGATAGGTTAGTTTGATATGAATTTCACTCCACCAACACTTCTTCATGATCATGGGAAACATCCAATAGTAGAGGAAATTTAGAGAAAGAATTCCATGATCCAAAACAACCACACATGTAAGCCCACTAAGAGTAATTTCCACATATAAGATCAAATTCAAGCAATGTAACTTTATGAAGCTCATGCATTCTAACATTCATTCATGGCCCTCCAAGGAGTCCAAAATCATAAAGTGGCTACACAACAAGTTCAAAGACAAAAGGAGAAGTCAAGCCAAGCCAACCAAGGGCTTATGATCAAACATGTATTTCTTTCTTTAGTTTTAAATGTAATTAGATTTAGGGAACTTATGTAATTTGTCTCTTTTGTGTTTTCTTTATTTAATTTAAGTGGTGTTTAAGTTAATTAGGGTTAGTTAGACTTTAACCATGGTTTGTATGATGCCTATAAAAAGGCAATCCAAACTTATTGTAAAGGGACTTTTTGATAAATTAATGAAAATTTGAGAGCTTTAGCTTTCCTTCCTTGTGTTCTTAGAACTTGGTGTTCTTGGGAACCAAGTATCAATCCTTTATCCAATTTCCATTGCAAGAAGGAAGTTGGTGATTCTTGTATCAAGTGGGTGGAGCCTTCCTTTAAGCTTGTGTGCAAGAAATCTTTATGCTTGGATCACCCTCAAGTTGGTGGAAGATTTCCTTTATGCTTGAGGTTTGTTTCTTGCTAATTTTAGTTCATGTTTGATGGTCTTAAAGATTGCTTGAAGTGATGATAGATTGGAGTTGCATGAATCTTAGTTTTTGGTGGGAATTTTGCTTGTTATTGCATGGTTCAGGAGCTTGTTTATTGCTGGATTTTTGGACCATCATTTGAATGTTATTTGTTCACCATTGAAGAGAGATTAAGGGCTGCAATTCATATCAATTTGGTATCAGAGCTCTAGGTTGTGTTGTGTTTTTGGTGTTGAAAAATTGCTTGGGACTAAAGATAAAAGGGGCTGAAAATTCTGCATGTTGATCCTTCTGTGACTGCTGTATTTTTGCATTCAAATTGGCTTAAATTCACATGTTTTATGTGAAGAAAAATTGCTAGATTTAGGTTGGAAATTTCTATATGCAATTGTGGTGTTAAAGGTATATGTTTGAAGTGTTGAATGGATGTTTAAGTTGAGAAATGTTGAATATTAAATGATAAATATATTGTATTGATGTATATTAGGAAGAGATCAAGATAAGGATCAAGATAGAGATATTGCATTGATGTATATCAGGAAGAGATCAAGATATGCTAGGAAAATAAGGATTCAATTCCTTTTAGGATTAGGATTGATCAACTATATATATTGTTGTAATTTGTATTACAAGATTCAAGAAATAGAAAAACCTTCTTCATTTACATGGTATCAGAGCTAGCAGCCCTAATTTTTTTTTTAAACCCTAATTTTTTTTCCTTAATTTTCCGGCGCAAACCTTAGATTTTCCGGCGAAGTTCGTTCCAGGTGCTCGATCACAGAACCGCTGCCACCTCTCAGTTCGTCTTCCTCTCGCCGGCAAAAGCCCTAAGGTCCGGTCACCGTTCTCCGCCGCACGCGCTCTCACGTGCCGCTTGTATCAGCTGCTTATTATCGGCTGATCTCCTCTTCCGGTGACTGTGCAGCAACACCACCCACTCCGTTGAGGTCAGAGGCTGCCGATCTCTCTCTTTCAGGCCATCCCGACATTTTTCGACACCGGACGCGCAGATTCCGGCCACCGGAAAATTTTCCGACTATTGTTTTTTAGTCTCTGACGGTGCTGATCTAATCTATTCCGGCATTCTCAAGGTTCTCAGGGGCTCCACTCACTCTCTTTCCTGTCACCAACGTCTATTGATCCACTACTGCTGTGTGTTCTTTTGCTCGTGTTTGAGAGTATCGATTGCTTGTTTATTGCTGCTTGTGTTCTTATTCAATCATGTCAATTGAAAGCACCAAATCAGGTTCGGTTTTCACCTTTAATTCTGCTCCCGTTATTACTAATGAGAAATTATTAGGCAGTGTGAACTATACGTCTTGGGCTGCTTCAGTTGAACTTTGGTTTTTGGGGCAAGGCCTCGAGAATCACTTGACTACCGGCGCTACTGATATACAATCTGATAAATCCGCATGGATTAGGACCGATGCCCTCTTATGCAGCATGCTATGGCAGACTATTGATCCAACTCTGCACCCTATTTTCAAAGCTTATCGTACATGTGTCGAGATATGGAATCAGGCTAAACTCTTATACACTAATGATATTCAGAGGATGTACTCGGTAGTATCCAATCTGGTCAATCTGAAGCAACAAGGTTTAAGTATGTCTGACTTTATTGGCAGAATGGCTTCTCTCAAGTCAGAATTTAGTTCTTTGTTCCCTGCTGGTAAGACTGTAGAAGAGGATTTAGCACACCAAGACAAATTCTTTATGGTACTCACTCTCGCTGCAATTGGACCTGATCTTGTGCCTATACGAGATCAGATTCTTGCTAGCCCATCGGTACCATCTCTCAATGATGTGTTCTCTCGTTTACTTCGAGTCTCTTCTCCAAGTGCAGTCCAAGGATCATCAGCTCCAGACTCATCAATTTTGGTCTCTCAGTCACAGTCGTCTTCTCGAAATGAATTAAAAGGCAAGGGAAGACCTAAATGCAATTATTGCAACCGGTGGGGACACACACGGGACAAATGTTACAAATTACATGGACACCCGTCACACATACGGGTAACTCTATTGCTTGCCTTAGTCAGTCTTCATCCGTTGGACCATGGGTTCTTGATTCTGGTGCATCTGATCACATCTCTGGTAATCTTAACTTATTATCTCATTACTCTAGCCCTTCTATGTTATCCTCTGTCACTTTAGCAAATGGATCCCAAACAGTTGCTAAAGCTATCGGACGAGCTCAACCTCTTCCATCTTTGCCCTTAGAATCTGTTTTGTATATACCTCATTGTCCTTTCAATCTTATTTCAGTTAGTAAACTTACTCGTTCTTTGAATTGTTCTATAATGTTTGATCATGACTCTGTTTACATACAGGACCGACAGACGGGAAGGATGATTGGCACAGGACATGAGTCACAGGGTTTGTATCATCTCAATTTGCCTTCCGCTTCTTCAGTATGCCTTGTTCGTGATCCTCCTGCCCTGCTTCATAGTCATCTTGGTCATCCTAGCTTGTCTAAATTACAGAAAATGGTCCCCGGTCTCTTTTCATTGTCTTCAATAAACTGTGAGTCATGTCAATTAGGGAAACACTCTCATTCGTCCTTTCCTAAACGTGTCAATAATCGGGCTGCGTCCCCGTTTGAAATTGTGCATTCTGATGTGTGGGGTCCTAGTCGTGTTACTTCTATTTTAGGTTTTAAATACTTTGTTACCTTTGTTGATGATTATTCAAGGTGCACTTGGCTTTATTTAATGAAAAATCGTTCCGAATTGTTTTCTATCTTTGAATCATTCTGTGCTGAAATTAGAACTCAATTTCATACATCTATTCGAATGTTTCGAAGTGATAATGCACGTGAATATTTTTCTACCTCATTTACTACATTCATGACAAGACATGGTATCCTACATCAATCTTCTTGTCCTTATACCCCTCAACAAAATGGGGTTGCTGAACGGAAGAATAGACATCTGATCGAAACTGCCCGAACACTCCTATTACATCATCATGTTCCACTGTCTTTCTGGGCAGATGCAGTTCTCACTGCTTGTTATTTAATCAATCGAATGCCATCTTCTGTTCTTCAAAATCAGGTACCTCACTCTATTTTATTCCCTACTCAGCCTTTATATTCTTTACCACCACGTGTGTTTGGTTGTACTTGTTTTGTCCATACCCTATCACCTGGCCAAGACAAATTTACTGCTAAATCTTCCAAGTGCATCTTCCTTGGTTATTCCCGTCTTCAAAAAGGGTATAAATGTTATTCCCCTGATACACGACAATTCTTTGTGTCTGCTGATGTCACATTCTTTGAGGACTCTCCTTACTTTGATCCTTCCAAATCAGACCCTCGTCCTCCCACTGAGTTGTTCCCACTGTCATATATTGAACTCCCATCTGACCCTTCCCATGTTCCTCTTACTCCTGGTGAAGGTTCTGTCGTCTCTTCTTCAGATGTTCCTACCAATAATGACACTGCTACTGAGGTCCAGTCTGACGCTACAGGCCAGTTTGACTCACTTCCTGCTCCAGCTTCTCCTCGTCTCGACGTCCTGTCTCCTGCTCATCAATTTCCAATTGCCATCCGTAAAGGTATGCGATCTACCCGTAATCCTCATCCTATTTACAATTTTTTGAGTTATCATCGATTATCTTCACCCTTTTATGCTTTTGTTTCCACTTTGTCTTCTGTATCTACCCCATCCACCCTTTCTGAGGCTATGTCTCATCCTGGGTGGCGGCAAGCTATGGTTGAGGAAATGGAGGCTTTACATGCCAATGGTACTTGGGATCTTGTTCCATTGCCACCGGGACACTCTACAGTTGATTGTTGCTGGGTTTACACAGTCAAAGTTGGTCCTGATGGTCGTGTTGATCGTTTAAAGGCTCGCTTAGTTGCGAAAGGGTATACTCAGATTTATGGTCAGGATTATGGTGAAACATTTTCTCCCGTGGCCAAGATGTCCTCTGTTCGGTTATTCTTGTCTATGGCCGCTATACGACAGTTGCCTCTTTATCAGTTGGACATTAAAAATGCTTTTCTTCATGGCAATCTTGATGAAGACATTTATATGGAGCAACCGCCTGGCTTTGTTGCTCAGGGGGAGTCTCGATTGGTGTGTAAGCTTCGTCGGTCATTATATGGTTTGAAACAATCTCCTCGTGCTTGGTTTGGCCGCTTTAGCTCGGTCATTAAGGAATTTGGAATGATTCGAAGTGAATCTGATCATTCAGTATTTTATCGACATACTTCTCAGGGGCAATGCATATATCTGGTGGTTTATGTTGATGATATTGTTATTACGGGAAATGACCAAGATGGTATTGCACAGCTCAAGAAACACTTGTTCCAGCATTTTCAAACTAAAGAACTAGGATTACTTCGATATTTTCTAGGGATAGAGGTTGCTCAATCTAGCAATGGTATTGTTATTTCTCAGAGAAAATATGCACTTGATATTCTTGAAGAAACAGGAATGATAGACTGCAAACCTGTAAATTCGCCTATGGATCCTAATATCAAGCTGTTACCTGGACAGGGGGAGCCTCTTGTTGATCCTGGAAGATATCGAAGACTTGTTGGTAAACTCAACTATCTTACAATCACTCGGCCTGATATTTCATTTTCAGTCAGTGTGGTTAGTCAATTTTTACAGTCCCCTTGTGACAGTCATTGGGATGCGGCTTTACGAATTTTGAAGTATATCAAGGGAGCTCCAGGAAGAGGATTGTTATATGAGAATAAGGGTCATACACAGATCATTGGATACTCAGATGCGGATTGGGCAGGTTCTCCGTCTGATAGACGCTCTACTTCAGGTTATTGTGTTCTTGTTGGAGGAAATCTTATTTCATGGAAAAGTAAAAAGCAAGAGGTTGTTGCCAGATCAAGTGCAGAGGCAGAATATCGTGCTGTGGCCCTTGTAACCTGTGAACTTCTATGGTTAAAGCAATTAATTCAGGAACTAAAGTTTGCAGATGTCCCACCAATGAAATTATTGTGTGATAATCAAGCAGCTCTCCACATTGCCTCCAATCCAGTGTTCCATGAGAGAACTAAACATATTGAAGTAGATTGTCACTTTATTCGAGAAAAGATCATCTCTGGTTGTATATCTACTAGTTATGTTTGTTCAAATGAACAACTGGCTAATATCTTCACAAAATCTCTTAGGGAGCCTCGAATTGAGTTTATATGTAACAAGCTCGGTACATATGATTTATATGCACTAGCTTGAGGGGGAGTGTTGAATATTAAATGATAAATATATTGTATTGATGTATATTAGGAAGAGATCAAGATAAGGATCAAGATAGAGATATTGCATTGATGTATATCAGGAAGAGATCAAGATATGCTAGGAAAATAAGGATTCAATTCCTTTTAGGATTAGGATTGATCAACTATATATATTGTTGTAATTTGTATTACAAGATTCAAGAAATAGAAAAACCTTCTTCATTTACAAGAAAGAAGTAAAAGAAGTGGCTGCTGGGTTTTTGAAATGTTCTTAGCTGGAAATTTGAAGCTTGTGGAAGTTCTTTTCATGTGAAGATGGAAAGAATAACTTGCTGCGGGATTTGCAATTTTTGGCTGAAAGTTTGATTGATTTTGGAAAGAGAAAGTGGTCAATTGGTGTTAGTACTTGCTCCTAAAATTAAGCTTGACACCTTACCTTCATTCAATGCCAACTTGTGCCCTTAAATTAAAATTTACATAAATTGCAAATTGCCTTGCAAGTGAGGCGGACCTTATTGCAAATTTGGGAGGAGGTTAGTCAATTTCCTTGTTAACTTTTTCCTTAAATCTTGGCTTTGAAACCTAGCACATTAAATGCCTACATCCTTGCGATACCTTTGCATGTTCACAAGTACCCACTTGCCTACACTATTACCATTTTGATTTATCCACTTGCATTCCTCATTTACCAAGTTGTCCCTTGCCAAAATTTTCATGTTACCCTTACTAAAGTTTGCCAAAGCCCAACCTAAAATTTCAAGCCCAAATAATTAGTAACACCTTAACCCAACTCCATACCCTAGCCCAAATTCATTAGCCCGAGTTACTGTTCACATCTAAAAGGTACTGTTCACAGAACCAAAACATTCATTTCCCATTTACTTAAACACTTCCCAATTCATCCCACATGAACCAATGGCAAGTGCAAACCCCTTCCACACTAGGTGCACAATCCAAGGAAAAGTATGTAAGGTTATCATTGATAAAGGGATTCATACTAATGTGGCTTCTAAGACCCTTGTGGAAAAATTAAATATCCCAACATATGATCTTGCAAGTCCTTATGAGATACGATGGGGAAGTAATAGGAACCCAATTCAAGTGAACAAACTTGTTATCCTAACTTTTTCCATTGGCAAAAATTATGAGGATGTAGTGATTTGTGATGTAATTCCAATTGATGAATGTCATTTGTTACTTGGGAGGCCATGGCAATGTCAAAGAGAAGTTATACACAATGAAAAGATGAACACCTATTCCTTCAAGTTCCTCAAAAAGAAGATTACCCTTATACCCTTATCACTTGAGGAATTATCATCCCAAACGTCTTTCCCTAGAGCAAACAAACTTGAGGAGTCCATGGAAGAACATCAAGCCAAAGATGCAATAGTGGTGATTGAAAGGAAAGGTGAAATTAAGAAAGCTATCTTACATGAGTGTGATGAAGTGGTCAATGAGGAAAATACTTCCAAGTTCAATCATGCAAATGACCACGAAAGTGAATTAATAGAAGAAAGTAAAGCTTGGTAGGTGAATTGATTGAACAGGATTTGAGGGCAAATCCTCATCAATCTGGGGAGATTGATATGAATTTCACTCCACCAACACTTCTTCATGATCATGGGAAACATCCAATAGTAGAGGAAATTCAGAGAAAGAATTCCATGATCCAAAACAACCACACATGTAAGCCCACTAAGAGTAATTTCCACATATATTATAAAGGCAAGATGAATGAGATCAAATTCAAGCAATGTAACTTTATGAAGCTCATGCATTCTAACATTCATTCATAGCCCTCCAAGGAGTCCAAAATCATAAAGTGGCTACACAACAAGTTCAAAGACAAAAGGAGAAGTCAAGCCAAGCCAACCAAGGGCTTATGATCAAACATGTATTTCTTTCTTTAGTTTTTAAATATAATTAGATATAGGGAACTTATGTAATTTGTCTCTTTTGTGTTTTCTTTATTTAATTTAAGTGGTGTTTAAGTTAATTAGGGTTAGTTAGACTTTAACCATGGTTTGTATGATGTCTATAAAAAGGCAATCCAAACTTATTGTAAAGGGACTTTTTGATAAATTAATGAAAATTTGAGAGCTTTAGCTTTCCTTCCTTGTGTTCTTAGAACTTGGTGTTCTTGGGAACCAAGTATCAATCCTTTATCCAATTTCCATTGCAAGAAGGAAGTTGGTGAGATTCAAGTTGGTGATTCTTGTATCAAGTGGGTGGAGCCTTCCTTTAAGCTTGTGTGCAAGAAATCTTTATGCTTGGATCACCCTCAAGTTGGTGGAAGATTTCCTTTATGCTTGAGGTTTGTTTCTTGCTAATTTTAGTTCATGTTTGATGGTCTTGAAGATTGCTTGAAGTGATGATAGATTGGAGTTGCATGAATCTTAGTTTTGGGTGGGAATTTTGCTTGTTATTGCATGGTTCAGGAGCTTGTTTATTGCTGGATTTTTGGACCATCATTTGAATGCTATTTGTTCACCATTGAAGAGAGATTAAAGGCTGCAATTCATATCATGGTTCCTTATAAAGGTTTCTAAGAATAATAAAGAACAAGAAAGTGGCAATAACAATTCTAATAAAAAAGGCCACAATGACAAAGGAAAATGGCCTTATCAGTCGAAGGTAAGCAAAAGGCAAAAATCAAAAGAAGCTTAAGAAGAATGATGTCTCACTCTTTCCAAAGTGTCGATAGAGGTAATGATATCTCAACCAAAGATTATAGCACTAAAGCTCTAGCTAGGGAGTAATAGATAAGAGCTAATGCAAGAGTTTATGTAATTACCCAAGAACAAGTGAAAATGAGCCTATCAATAGTGATTGGTCAATTATTTTTTCATGATTCTCCGTGATAAGTTTTAATAAATTTAAGAGCTACCCATTGCTTTATAGTTAGGAGCATAATAAAAAGGTTAAGCCTAAAGCTTGTAACTGTAGCTCAAAGAATTAAGATGGAACTCTAAATAAAGATATTGTGGAGAGTGACCAAATACTAATAGGAATAATAATTGTAGTTTGAGAAAGATAAATATTAGTAGACTTGATTATGTTCAATGTCTTTTATTTCATTATAATCTTAGGAATGAACTTCCTTAGAAGGAATGAAGTTGAGATAAACTACTAAAGAAAGAAAGCTTGATTCTATTTGGACAATGGAGATCAAATTGAATTTGGTGAAGACAAGATTCAAAGTATGATGATTTCATACATTAATGCTAGAAAGATGTTAAATAAAGGGTTTATTGGTTATTTGGTTCATATAACCAGTAGTAGTAATGGTTTTAAGTCTTAAATAGATGAGACGCTAGTTGTTTGGGAGTTTAAAGATGTTTCCCTAATGAGATGCCCGACTAACACTTGAGAGAGAGGTAAAGTTTAGTATTAAGTTAGCACCAATACAACACTTATCTTTAAAACATACTATCAAATGACACTAGTTGAGTTACAAGAGTTAAAGAAGCTACTCCATAAGCTTCTAGATAGTGGTATTAGATCTAGTCATTCCTCTTAGGGAGCTTAAATTTTGTTTGTGAAGAAGAAAGATGTATCACTAAGAGTCTACATAAATTATAGAGATTTAAATAAGGTGAGTATCAAGAGTATCCTTTACCAATGATTGATGATAAGTTTGATCAATTGAGAGAAGTTTCAATATTTTCTAAGATAGACCTGAGATCTAGGTATCATTAGGTGAGAGTAATACAAAACTATATATATATATATATATATTTAAAATTGCATTCAAAACGAGGTATGAACTCTATGATTTTATGGTGTTGCTTTTTGGATTGAAGAATCCTCTAGTAGTGTTTATAGACGTGATGAATAGAGTTTTTCATGATTGTTTAGATAAGTTCATTATAATGTTTATTAATGATATACTAGTTTATTCCAAGAGTCTTAAGGATCATTTAAGATTGGTCGTATAGAGATTGTGGGAAAAGAAACTTTATGTTAAGTTTTCTAAATATGAGTTTTGATTGGATATAATTGTTTTTCTTGGGCATGTTGTTATGATAGATGGTATATTATAGACTAAAGTAAGGTTGAAGTCGTGTTAAGTTGGTATAGACTTAGGGCGATCAAAGAAGTTCATATTTTATTTGGATTAACAAGTCATTATAAAAGGTTTGTTGAGAGGTTTTCTGAGTTAGCTAAGCTTATCATAACATTAATGAAGAAAGAGACTTCTTTTAGATTGGTTGAGGAGTGTGAAACGTATTTTCAAGAACCAGAGAAAAGATTGACTAGTGTTTTAAGTGTTTGCTTTACTTGAAGAAGGTATTGAGTATGATATATATGCTGATGCTTTGTATAAGAGAATAAGAAGATGTTGAGTATGATATATATGCTGATGCTTTGTATAAGAGCATAAGAAGGTGTTGAGTATGATATATATGTTGATACTTCACATAATAGCATAAGAATAGTTTTAATGCAATGAGGCTAAGTGATAACATATGCCTCTTGACGGTTAAAGGAGTTTAAATTAAATGCCTTACTTATGATTTAATAGTAGTAATAGTAGTATTTGCATTGAAGATATAAAGATTCTATTTTTATAGGATGAAATGTAACATCTATACGAAACATAAAGGCTATCTTATTTGCCTTACACTTCTAGAAATACTCAAACTCACCTCTACTAACTTCATTTTCATTTCTAGAGAAAACCTCCATGGCAATCACAAAAAGGTAAGGGGAGATAGGATTACCTCGCCTAAGATTTTTGGAACTCTTAAAGAATCATTCAAGCTCACCATTGATACAAACAAGAAAAGCATGAGAGTGGTAATGCATTCCTTAATCCACTGAATACAGGAAGGATGAATACCAAGATCCTTCAAACAAGTGACAATAAAGTCCTAATGTACTATGTTATAAGCCTTTATAAGATCAATCTTAATGGCACACCTCTTCTACTAAAATTGCAAAATAGCTCACTACAAAGAAGAATATTATCCCTGATTCTTCTACCTTTTATAAATGTAGCTTAGGCCTTATTCAAATATATGAGAAGAATCCCTTTCAATCGGTTAGCCAAAATCTTAGAAATGCATTTGTAAATTGTATTACAATAGGCAATAGGCCACAAATCTTTAGAACATAGCAGGCTCTCACATTTGGGAAGAAAGGCAAGGATTATACAGTTAACTTCACTTAATAGAGACCTACTAGCAAAAAATTTTTTTTTTATAGAATCCATCATATCTTCTCCTACGAACTCTTATGTTTTCTTAAAAAATAAAGCTCCAAAACTATTATGACCAGGGGCTTTGTTGTGATCTATACTAAACAAGGTGTTTTTGATCTCTTTACTAATGACCTCTTTCACGATGTTCTCAGCCTTTTGCCTAGGAATTCTATCCTTAATCAACATTGGCTGACCATTTAAGTTTCTTCCCAACATATTCTCAAACAAGATATTTGTAAAGTAGTCAACCATAATATCTCTAATTTGATTTTTCTTAAAGTGTATAATACCATTATTATTCATAATCTACTTGATGAAATTTCTATTCTTTTTTACCTTTTATGCACTTGAAAAATAGCTCAAGTTTTGGTCTCCTTCCTTGGGCCATTGTATCCTCAACTTCTACTTAAGGAAAGACTTTTTTATCTAGTTTATTTTCCTATAAGTCTTCAATAGATCTCTTTTTTCGACTACAAGGTTTTCATTAAGAGGGTTATTTAGCAATCGAACCTAAGAAGCATCTAATTTATCTTTTGCAAACTTAACTCTCTCTAAGATGTAGTAGAATTCTTTCCTATTCAAATCTTTTAACTTGAATTTAATTAACTTAAGCTTATTTATCAATCTAAACATGGGGTTGCCTTTGATATGCATATCCCAACAATTCTTCACATGAGGTAAGAACCGATTATTAGACACCCAATAATTGAAAAACTTAAAAGAAACTTTCCTTTTTATTTCCTCATCATCATATTTAATAACCAAAGAGTTGTGATCCAAGAGTCCATTTGGGAGAACTAAACCACACAAATTGGGATATTTATGAAGCCAATTATCATTAACAAGAATTCTATCCAATTTACAAGCCATTTTACAATCCTCGTTACTGATATTACTCTATGTAATATACGACGCACTAGATATGATATCTTTAAGGTGAGTATTGAAACAATATTCATTAAGCTCCTCATCACAAGTACTTAAATCTTTAGAGCCTTGTATCTTCTTATCTTTTTTCCTTATGACATTAAAGCCTCTCATAATCATCTAAGGCTCATTCCTAATCTTAGACTTAGTAATTTCCCATTATCAATATAGCGATTAGCCCCATAAACAAAAGTTGCAGGCAATATAATACCCAAGGGCAATATCTTAATCACACAATAAATACTCCTCCTAAACCCCTACCTTGAGGGTTTTACAATTCTAAACAACGTAGATACGACATTTGTAGCTAGAAATATAGTTATCATCCATACTCCAATCCTAAAAAATTTGTTTCCTCACAACATGTCTATTTTCTTGTCTAACTTTAGTTTTCAAGATCACAATAAGATTTAACGAATTATTTCTTATAAACTTTCCAATTTCCTTTTGCTTTACAAGGGCATTCAAACCTTTTATACTCCAAGAAGTTAAATTAACCATTGATTTTGAGGGTTGGGGATCGATTCCTACTTTTTTTCCCTTTCTTGTTCTTATCTCCCTTCTGGTCATTTCTTCCACCCCTGCTTTTGACTTCTATCTCATCAACCATGATAGCCTTCTTAAAGGGTCTGATAATAAGATATTCCATATTTTCCTCAATTTCTTTTTCTGACCACTCTATAGTACCAATTCCCTCATTTTCTATTGTCTTCTTTTCTCCTCTAAATTCTTTTTTATGGACCACCTTATTTTCACTAGCTTTACCATCCTTGCTAGCCCCAGCTATAACATTCTTATTAGGGAGAAGGAGTTCGATAGTTTAAGACTCGTATTCGATAGTTTAGATAAAATTAGGAGTGGTGCCGTTTTGGTACTTGCTTACGCAATCCCGTGGATACGACACCCTGAATACTTCCCGTATTACTTTGAACTAGTACACTTGCTAGGAAGTTAGAGTTTAAACTTTTAACGCACTAAGTTTTTGGTGTCGTTGCTGGGGTTTGCGTCTTAGACAATATCGAGATATATTGCTTCTAACTTTACTCTAAACATTTTAATTTCTTATTGTTTTGGTTTATTTTTCTTTTTGTTTATATTTTATTGTACTACTTGGTCTTGTTTACCTTGCAGGTCCTTATCTAGTGCATGAAATGCACTAGAAATTAGACAACTGAGCCTTTCGATCCTGAGGTAGAAAGAACATTACATCAGTTGACGAGGCAAAGAAGAGCAATGACAGAAGATTAGCGCGTAGCACGGCAAGCCTTAGAGGAAGCAAATCGAGCTACAAACCAACGATCTTTGATCGATTATGCGACTCCTACAGTCGAAGGCACAGCTTCAAGCATTAGGCAACCATCAAAACAGGCTAATAATTTTGAGATCAAACCGGGCATAATCCAAATGATTCAGACGACGATTCAGTTCAATGGTTTGCCTAGTGATGATCCAATTCAACGCATTGCAAATTTTCTAGAGATTTATGACACTTTCAAGCAGAATGAGGTTACTGACGATGCCATCAGGCTAAGACTATTCCCTTTTTCACTAAGGGATAAAACAAAAGTTAGTTAAATTCATTGTTCGTTGGATCAATCACTACTTGGGATGAGATGATGTAACAATTCCTAGCAAAATTCGTTCCTCCATCAAAGACTGCAAAGTTACGTAATGACATCACAACTTTCATGCAGTATGACACGAAATCACTATATGAAGCATGAGAGAGATACAAGGAACTACTCTGAAAATGCCCACACCATGGATTGCCCATATGGTTTCAGGTACAAACTTTCTATAATGGTTTAATGCCTGCTAATCGTACTTTAGTTGATGCAGCTGTAGGAGGTAACTTTATGAGGAAGACACCAGAGGAAGCATTTGAGCTGTTAGATGAAATGGCTTCTAATAGTTACCAATGACAAAATGATAGAGCATCAAGGAGAGTTGTGGGAGTACATGGAGTGGATTCGTTCAATGCATTGGCTGCCCAAATATAAGCATTAAACAAGAAAATTGATACAATGGCAGTCATGCAAGCAAAGAGCGTAATTTGTGATCTATGTGGAGAGGGTCATGCGAGCATTGATTGCCAAGTAAGTAACCCATTCATGTACTCTTCTGAAAGTGCTAATTATGTGGGAAATTTTTGTAGGCCTTCACAAAATAACCCATATTCAAGTACATACAATCCTGGGTGGCAAAATCATCTAGATCTCTTATGGAGTAATCAAAATCCAGTCAAGCAACCACTACCAAGATTTCAGCCTCAAGAAAAAAAGTCGAACCTAGAAGAGACGCTAACAAAGTTCATTAATAGTGCTGAAATGAAATTTCAAAATCAAGAAGCATCCATTGGAAATCTTGAGGTACAAGTAGGACAATTGGCAAACATAGTAGCGAGGAGAGCATAGGGCACACTACCAAGTGATACCGAAACAAACCCTAAAGAACATGTGAAAGCCATATCACTTAGGAGTGGGAAAGAACTAACAGGTCCTGAGGAAGGAAAGCTTAAAGAAGCCAAAGAAGTTGAATCGGTGGCAAGAGAGGTGGAGCAAAAGCCAATAGAGATCAAGCCTCCCTTTCCTCTTGCATACAAAAAGAGGTAATTGGAAAAGCAATTTGCAAAATTTTTAGAAATATTTAAGAAACTTCATATTAACATTCCTTTTGCAGATGTCTTGCTCCATATGCCAAGCTATGCTAAATTTCTCAAGGAAATCTTGTTTAACAAGAGGAAATTGGAGGAGTATGAGACAGTCAAACTCACAGAGGAGTGCTCCGCCATTCTCCAAAATAAATTGCCACCGAAGCTTAAAGATCTAGGGAGTTTTTCTAGTCCTTGCACTATAGGTTCAATTTCTTTCTCTCATGTTTTATGTGATTTAGGAGCAAGCATCAACTTAATGCCTTTGTCTATTTTCAGGAAATTGGGACTTAGAGAATCACAACCCACCACAGTGTCCTTACAATTGGCGGATAGATCAATCACGTATCCAAGAGGTATTACGGAAGATGTATTGGTAAAAGTTGATAAATTTATATTTCCTGTGGATTTTCTTGTGTTAGACATGAAAGAAGATGTTAAAATGCCTTTAATTTTTGGAAGACCATTCTTGGCCACTGGAGGGACGCTAATTGATTTGAGAGAAGGAACTTTGAAATTAAGAGTAGATGATGAGACTATAACCTTCAAAGTGTATAAAGCCATAAATCCCTCTAGTGAAAAAGTGACATGACATAAAGTGGAAGTGAGTAAGGGACGAATAAATCCTAGGAATGACAAAGCTCAAATTGATGAAGACAAACCTAAAAAATGGCGAGACTAACAACCTACAAAAAACGAACTTGATGGTGGCCAAAAAGGATTTTTCTCAAACTCCCAATATCAACCCTTTCCTCAAAAGTTGAGAGCTCGAGGTATTGGTCCATTCATTGTCACAAAAGCCTATTCTAAAGGAGCTATGAAGGTAAATCACAAGGATAAAGAAATATATACGATCAAAGGGCAACGGTTGAAGTACTATATAAAAAGTGGATGGAGAAAAGGTTTTGCACCCTATTGAATGATTTGGCCTAAGAATACCACTATCAAGTCAAGCTAAAGACTATAAACAAGCGCTTCTTGGGAGGCAACCTAAGTTGTATCCTTTATATTTCTTTATTCTTTGTTTTTCTTGTTTTAAATTTTGTTTTTGTCAACTTGATGTAATCTAACAATTTATTTCAGGTTGTTTTGTTATTAGCATTGGTTCTGAAGAATTTTTCTGAGTTTCAAATTTCGATGCATAAGCAAGCAAAGACATGTAAGGTAGTTAGGAGTAGGGATAGGTTAATATTAGGCAAGAGCTTTTTATTAATAGATTAGTGAATTCAACCATTAACCAATGAAGATGAACTAGATACTAAAAAGTTGTTGATTAAGTTAGCAAATAGGTGAAACCTTAGCGCTAATGTCCATTAGTTTAATTAGTTTCTTATGATTTCTTGTTAGTTAATTAACTTAGTCATTAAGCTTCATTAGCATATCACTATTCAAATAACATTAAAAATATGAGGTTTAGGCATTAGCATAGTCCCTGTATGATTGATAGTTGGATTTAACCATACTAAACTTAAAATTAGCTAGTAAATTAAGGTTAGGTTCTAAAACTTATTTAAAACGAGTCAACTTGGTTTGTTCACTAAAGTAAGGGTTTAATTGATTTGATAAGATCTTGATGCATTAGAAAGTCTATCGGGACTATACAAGTTCAATACTGAGAGTTGTTGGCTTAAGAAAAATAGTGAGAGCGTTTAATAAAATCTTAATTAAACAATTAAAATAAATTGACTAATTCTACTTTTTTTTGTACATGTGTAGATTATCACACTATGAAACATTCAAACTCATTGCATCCAATTCTCAATAAATAAAATACGCTAAAGAGCGTTAATTTTCTTATCTAGTACAAAAACCTCAAAATAATACTATGTCAAAAAAAAAAAAAAAAGAGGTTGTATGTCCTCAAAAAGGAAAAGTCCCTAAAGTTTGGTCCCAATGCCACTTGAGAAAGATGCTTAGAAAAAGTAACTCAAAGATTATATATAAGTATGGTACCTTATGCTTGCTTCCATGTCACCTGAGTTATGCATACATCATGAAGATATGGATACTAAATCCATTATTCTTCACTTACGTGAGATATTCAAGGCTCGAAAGAGATTTAAACAATATCAAGTGAGTATGGCCTTATATGACTATAAGATGAGTAAGAATGTATAGGTGGGTACTCATATGACTAAGATGATTGGTTACAGTGAGAAGCTAGCCAGCTTGTCTTGGACAACGAGCTGACCATTGGCCTTATGTTATATTCCCTTTCTTCTTCATGCTCAAAGTTAATCATGAAGTTTAACCTTACTTAGAAAGAGGTATCTTTTTGTAAGCTATTGGGTCTGATTAGAGCTTTTGAGCAGGACATAGCAAAGAAGAGTAGAAAGAAGTATTGATGGTTAGTACCTGACACATAGCCAAGGGTAAAGGCAAGGTCAAGCCCAAGGCTCAAGACTAGACCTAAGCCTTACTTATTCTATGACTTATTGGTGGTGTGGGAAAAAGATAGGTGGTTTGCTTCTTCTATGGTAGATTGGGCCACTAAAGGAAACAAGGTCTTTTTTGTGTATAAGAAAAAGAGGTTGGTTGGCTCTATTTTAGGTATATATGTTATTGACTTCAACCATATTTTTGATTCATCTTGGGTTATAGACATAAGATATGGTACTCATATCACGTCTAATATGCAAGGATTATAGCAAAGTAAATTACTTAGCCAAAGAAATGTGGACTTTTATGTTAGGAATAAAGCCAAGATCATAGTTCTAACCAGAGGATCTTATTATCTATGTTTGCCCACTAGGCTTTGGTTAAAACATAAAAATTGTTATTATGTATTGAATGTTTCTACAAATTTCATTTTTCCATCTATTTTAAATAAAGAAATACTCTTTCTTGATTATTGGTGGCACTATCACCATTAGCTTGAATGGTATTCTTTATGAAACTACCTGCATGGTTAATGGACTATACATTTTAAAATTATATAATAATGAAATTCTTAATGTTAATACAAGCAAACTTATTAAGACAAATGAAATGAATCCCATGTATCTGTGGTATCGTAAGCCAGGACATATAGGCCAGAAGCATATTTCAAAGCTCTAGTTCATTAAAGGTTTGTAATTATTTGAATTTGAGTCATATAATGAATGCAAATCATGCCCTATAAGTAAGATAACTTAGTCACCTTTTCCTATTCATAGTGAGAAGGCAATTGAACTGTTAGGGATTATACATAGTGATATTTGTAGACCAATGATAGTGCAAAGCAAACAAAGGGAATTTTATTTCATGACCTGTATTGATAATTTTAGTAGGTATGGATATGTGTTTCTTATCAGACACAAATTAGAATGCTTTGACAAGTTCAAAAAATTCAAGAATGACGTAGAGAAACAACTCAATAAAAGTATTAGGATCCTTTACAATGATCATAGAGGTGAGCACTTGAGTACTAAATTCAATAAATATCTAAAGGATCATGGTATAGATTCATAACTCACACCTACTAGTCTATTATAACAAATGGTGTATCTAATCAGAGAAACCTAATCTTGATGGATATGGACAAGTCCATAAATCCATTTTTAGTGAGCTACCTATGTCATTTTGGGGTTATGCCTTGGAGGCTATGGTGTATACATTTAACCTTGTCTTATCTAAATCTATAAAAACGTCTCTTTGTGAATTTTGGATTGAGTGAAAATCCAAGTTGGATTACATGAAGGTTTAGGGCTATGAAGCTTATGTCAAGAAATTGAATTAGAAGAAGTTAAGTTACAAACTGATAAATGTACATTTGTGGCTCGAAGGAAAATAAGGTTATTATTTTTACCATCTAAATGAGCAAAAAGTTTTTATTGCTTGATCTGGGATTTTTCTATAAGTAGAATTCCTTTCTAAAAAGATTAGTGGGAGGAACATAGAGTTTGATGAAACTACTAAACCATAAATGTTTACAAATATTAGATAAAATGACATGCAATGTGATGTAGTTGATCATGGTATACTTCAGTTGCATAGGTTAAGTAGAATATGTGACGACCCTAAGAGCTATGAATATCTCCTAACTTTAGCATGATACTGTACTAGTAATCTCTAATGACAAGCCTAAAACCTATATTAAGGTTATAGTGGATCCAAACTCTAAGAAATGATTGGAAGCCATGAAGTTTGAGATGAACTCCATATACTAAAACCAAGTACAGACAAAAATAGATGCATTTGAAAGGGTAAAACCAATAAGGTGCAAATAAGTTTTTAAGAAGAAAATTGATATAAATAGTAACATATATACCTATAAAACATAACTGGTTGCTAAAGGTTTCAATCAAAAGTTTGAAATTGACTATGATGAAACATTTTTACTAGTTATGATGCCTAAGTTCATCATGATTATACTTACGATAACTCATACTTTGATTATAAGATTTGACAGATGGATGTCAAAATTTCTTTCCTGAATGGTAACCTTATGGAGGATGTGTATATGATACAACCTGATGGTTTCATCCTTGATTGATAGATATATACAATATGCAAGTTGCAAAGGTCAATTTATGGATTAAAATAAGCTTTAAGAAGCTAGAATATTCATTTTGATGAAGTTCTTCATAAGTTTAAACTTATCAAAAATAAAGATGAACCATGTGTGTACAAGAAGTCAAATTTTCTTTCTTGAATGGTAACCTTGTGGAGGATATGTATATGATACAACTTGATGGTTTCATCCCTGATTGACAAATATATAAAATATGTAAGTTGCAAAGGTCAATTTGTGGATTAAAATAAGCTTTAAGAAGCTAGAATATTCATTTTGATGAAGTTATTGGTAAGTTTAAACTTATCAAAATTGAAGATGAACTATGTGTGTACAAGAAGATTTGTAAGAGTGTAGTAACATTTCTAGTATTGTATGTCGATAAAATCTTAATTATTGGAAGTGTGATATGAATTTCACTCCACCAACACTTCTTCATGATCATGGGAAACATCCAATAGTAGAGGAAATTCAGAGAAAGAATTCCATAATCCAAAACAACCACACATGTAGGCCCACTAAGAGTAATTTCCACACATATTATAAAGGCAAGATGAATGAGATCAAATTCAAGCAATGTAACTTTATGAAGCTCATGCATTCTAACATTCATTCATGGCCCTCCAAGGAGTCCAAAATCATAAAGTGGCTACACAACAAGTTCAAAGACAAAAGGAGAAGTCAAGCCAAGCCAACCAAGGGCTTATGATCAAACATGTATTTCTTTCTTTAGTTTTAAATGTAATTAGATTTAGGGAACTTATGTAATTTGTCTCTTTTGTGTTTTCTTTATTTAATTTAAGTGGTGTTTAAGTTAATTAGGGTTAGTTAGACTTTAACCATGGTTTGTATCATGCCTATAAAAAGGCAATCCAAACTTATTGTAAAGGGACTTTTGATGAATTAATGAAAATTTGAGAGCTTTAGCTTTCCTTCCTTGTGTTCTTAGAACTTGGTGTTCTTGGGAACCAAGTATCAATCCTTTATCCAATTTCCATTGCAAGAAGGAAGTTGGTGGTGGAGATTCAAGTTGGTGATTCTTGTATCAAGTGGGTGGAGCCTTCCTTTAAGCTTGTGTGCAAGAAATCTTTATGCTTGGATCACCCTCAAGTTGGTGGAGAATTTCCTTTATGCTTGAGGTTTATTTTCTTGCTAATTTTAGTTCATGTTTGATGGTCTTGAAGATTGCTTGAAGTGATGATAGATTGGAGTTGCATGAATGTTAGTTTTGGGTGGGAAATTTGCTTGATATTACATGGTTCAGGAGCTTGTTTATTGCTGGATTTTTGGACCATCATTTGAATGTTATTTGTTCACCATTGAAGAGAGAGATTAAGGGCTCCAATTCACATCAAAGTGACATACCATATATATAACCTATTAAGACTTGTATCCAAGTGCATCTCTTTGAAGGAATTAGAAGAATTAGTTTATATTCTCGATTTTAAGATTTATCATGATAGATTTGGTAGGCTACTTAAACTATGTTAGAGCATGTATATAGATAAAATTATAAAAAGATTTAGAATGGATAAGTCAAAGAAAGGGTCATTGTCTAGGAATCATGGTGTATGTCTCTCTAAGGATATGTGTCCAAGAACATATGAAGAAAGAAAAAGATAATTTATGTTCTATTTACTTCAGCAATTAAATCAATCATGTATGCGATGTTTTATACACAGATTAATGTCTCATTTGCTTTGAGTGTTTATAGTAGATATTAATTAGATCTAGGTGAAGACCATTGGATTATTGTTAATAACATCCTTAAATACCTAAAAAGGACTAAAGGTGTGTTCTTGGTTTATTAAGGAGAGGATGAACTTATTGTACATAGTTATATTGACACAAGTTTTGAGATACACAGTGATGATTACAAATCCAAATTGGGCTTTATGCTTTTTTGAATGGTGGTATAGTTAGTCAAAGGAGTTCCTAAAAAGAGTACTATGGCTGATTTTGTTACAAAGTTTGAGTATTTTGTTCTTGCTGAGACAATAAAGGAGACAGTTTGGATTAAGAAGTTCATTATTGAGTTTAGAAAGGTTTTTAGTATAGCTAATCCCATAGGCCTTATTATGACAACAGTGGAGCCATAACATTGGCTAAGAAACCATAATCTCATCAGAAATCCAAATACATTCTTAAACAATTCTATTTGGTACGAAAGATTATACAGTATAAAGAGGTGTAAATTGAGAAAGTAGACACAAATGAGAACCTAGCTGATGTACTGACGAAACCTTTATTGTAGTATAAGCTTGATAGACATGTAGTCAGAAATAAAATTAGACATATGTCTAATTGGCTATAATGATAGTGAGAGATTGTTAAGGTTAATGCCCTATAGCCATGTGTCCATTATATAATATTAGTATTTATTCATGGATTACTATTTTGTATCATTATACTTGTATACATTTGATGATATTAATGATAAAAGTTGTTTTAATATATTGTTTATTTAACATATATTGTGACCTTAGTATGTAGAATTAAAATGATGGATTCAAATTACTGATCATGCTTTCTGTATATCTACTAAATAGCTATACTAAAATCGGTTTCTAATCTTAACATCATTACAAATTATAGATAAGGGTGTATGATTTGGTAGTCATATTCACTAGATAGACTCAATGGTAAAGATCCCATATAAGTGGTGTTACTTATGCTATAGATCAATCCTTATAACTTAATGGATACATGTGATCCTTTTACTTAAGGTCAATTAGATTGTCTCATTCTAAGAGCAGTATTGATTGACGTCATCAAACATACCATCATAATTAAGGTGTTATAAAGGTGTCGTATCAGGATTAATATGGAGACTATAGTAAATCAACATAGAATTCATCAATTTCAAACACGATATGAGTGTCTCAATTGAGTTATCCAAAACCATAAGTATGTGGCCACAATTGGATTAGTCGAAGTTGTATCAAATCTTAGTTTAACCAATTTGATCGTGCATCTCTAGAGGTCACAAGCACATACCTTGATGATTGATGGAATCCTATCATATTTGGATGAAATTAATTTAACCAATTTGAAATTTAAATAATCTGATGACTTACAGGTGTGTATGCATTATGTGTGAGTGTATATAGAGTTATTTGATAATTATTGAATTGTATGAGTGTTATGGATTATGCATAACGTTTATAAACTACAACGGTTATCAGACACATAGGTATGAGTCATGACTCTTTATACGCAATCATACTTGTGTTTGCCATGGATGTACATGTTTCATGGTCATGCCCGTGACTAGCTTTTTATATTAGTGAAAGTAATGAATTTTTACATATATCTTTTCAAAAATTAGCACTCATACCTATGACCTAAATAGTCACAATCGTACATATGTTTCTACTAGCACAAAAACAATACTTTCTAACCTTCATCTTGCTTCATGTGGATTACCACAAGTGTTGTTAGTCTTTTAACGAATAGTTGCTTAAGTTGTTGTTGATTATTTGCCACATGTAGCTTAAAAAGCTTCAAAATGGGTAAGTGTTCGATAAACACCCTTCATAATGCTTTACATATCTTTTCTTTTTAAAAATATTAAAAAATATTGAACTCCACAGGTTTTCCCATTGCTTAGTAATGTTTTAAGATTCTATTACATCGTTGCCCTATTGGTGACATTGGAAAACCTTTCACCTAGGCATCCCCTAATCTTGGGTTTGAAACCCTTTCAAAAGTGTGTTTTCTTCCAAAACTGACCTTTTCAACTATTTCTATGAGTAACAACACATGAGATTTTTTAGGAAACCCATCAATGGTTTTTGACTGGTTCTTTGCACTATCTATACATCGAGGTAAATGATGTGTTTGGACATTCCTTGATCTTAAGCTGCAAATCCTTTCATATGTGTATTTTATTCTAAGCTGAGCTTTTCAACCATTCTATGAGCTATAGTACATAGGCTTTTATGAGTAACCCATCAATAGTTTTTGACTGGTTCTTCACATCATCAATAGTTTAGATAGATGATGTGGCTAGGGATCTACCAATCCTAGACTCAAAACCTATTTCAAATATGTGCTTTCTTTTAAAACCAACCTTTCTTTTTTGTCATTTTCGTCAACTATAATGTGTAGGCTTGGTTTATGATCGGTTCTTTACACCATCTACCCCTTCCCACGTTAAGGTAGATGATGTGTCTAGACATCCCCATGATATAGGCCTGAAAACTCTTCAAATTTGTGTTTTTCTTCTAAAATTGACCTTTTTGACCATGCTATAAGCTACAGCATGCGAGCTTTTATGGTAAACTCATCAATGGTTTTAATTGGTTCTTCGTACCATCTACCCTTTCACGTGTCAAAGTAGATAACACCCCTCACTTCTAGGCTCAAAACTATTTCAAATATATGCTTTCTTCCAAAATTGACCTTTTCAGCCATTTTTATGAGTTATAACACATAGGCTTTTATAGGAAACCTTTTAAAGGTTTTTGACCGAATTTTTGCTCCATTTACCCTTTCATATATCAAAGTAGATGATGTGTTTGGGCATTCCCCAATCTTAGGCTCGAAACCTTTTCAAATATGTGCTTTCTTTTAAAACCAACCCTTTTACCCATTTCTATGAGCTCCAGTACATGAATTTTTGTAAGGTACGTGATATGCCTAGGCATCTTTCAATCCTAAGCCCCAAATCCCTTCAAATATGTGTTTTGTCCTAAAACTAGCCTTTTTGGCCATTTTGATAAGCTATAGCATATGGGCTTTTGTACAAAGCCCATCAATGGTTTTTTATTAGCTTTTCACACCATTAACACCAAAATACATAAGGTACCTAGGCATCCCCTAATCTTAGGTCTAAAACCCTTTCAAGTATGTGTTTTTTTCCAAAACCGATCTTTTCAGCCATTTTTATGAGCTACAACACGTGGATTTTGTGGGAAATCTATCAATGGATTTTTTATTTATTTTTTGCACCATCTACCCCCTCACATATCAAGGTAGATGATATACATAATTATCACTATATTCTAGGCATGAAAACCCTTTAAATATATGCTTTCTTTTAAAACCCACTTTTTCAGCTATTTTAAGAGCTATAGCGCATGAGCTTTTTTAGGAAACCTATCAATGCTTTTGACTAGTTCATCATGCTATCTGCCCTCTCATACATCAAGGCAAATGATGTACTAAAGCATCCCCTAATCCTAGGCCTAAAACTATTTCAAATATGTACTTTCTTCTAAAACTAACCTTTTAAACCAATTCTATGAGCTATAACATAGAGGCTTTTATGGGAAATGCATCAATGTTTTTTGACTAGTTATTCATACAATCAACCTCTTCAATCATTAAGGTAGATGATTTGCTTGGACATTCCCCAATCCTAGGCCTGAAACCCTTTCAAATACATGCTTTCTTCCAAAATTGACCTTTTTGACCATTTATATAAGCTATAGCACATGAGCTTTTGTAGAAAACCCATCAATGGTTTTTAACTGATTCATGGCACCATATACCCTCTTAGTCGTCAAGGTAGATGATATACCCGTGCATCCTACAATCTTAGGCCCAAAATGCCTTAATATATACTCTTTACCAAACCCGACCTTTTGGCCATATTTATGAGTTATAGCATGTGGGCTTTTGTGAGAAATCCATCAATGGTTTTTTATCAATTTTTACAAGGTCTACCACCTCACATATCAAGGTCGATGATGTGTTCAGGCATACCTTAACTACAGCCTGAAAACCCCTCTAAATACATGCTTTCTTTTATAATTGACTTTTTTGACCATTTTTATAAACTATAGTGTGTGGATTTTTATGAGAAATGCATCAATAGTTTTTTATAGTTCTTCATGCCATCTACCTTCATAAATTAAGGTAGATAATATGTTTGGTCATCCTTTAATCTTAAGCTCGGAACCCTCTTCAAGTATGTGCTTTCTTTTAAAACTAACCTCTTTAGTTTTATGAACTATAACATGAGGGCTTTTATAAGAAACCTATCAATGGTTTTTGACCGATTCTTTACACTATTAACCCCTCATACATCAAGGTAGACGATTTACCTAAACATCCCTTAATCTTCTGTCCAAAGCCCCTTCAAGCATGTGCTTTCTTCTAAAACTAACCTTTTCAACCATTTTTATGAGCTATAGCATGCGAGCTTTTATGGGAAACCTATCAATTTGGTTCTTCATACCATCTACCCCTCATATGTCAAGGTAGATGATGTGTTTGGGCAGCCTTCAATCTCAAGCCTGAAACCCTTTTAAATAAATGCTTTCTCCTAGAACTAACCTTTTTGGCCATTGTTATGAGCTATCAATGGTTTTGACCAACTTTTTATACCATCTACCCAATTCATATATCAAGGTAGATAATATGTTAGGTTATTCCTTAATTCTAAGCTTAAACCCTTTAAATATGTGTTTTCTCCTAAAACCAACATTTTCGTCCTTTTCTATGAGTTATAGCATGCTCACTTTTATGGTAAACCTATCAATGGTGTTTAACTGGTTTTTCACACCATCTACCCCCTTACACATTAAGTTAGATGAAATGCCCACTTATCTCCTAATCTTTGACCTAAAGCCATTTCAAATATGTGGTTTCTCCCAAAACTAACTTTTTTGGCCAATTCTATGAGCTATAGCACGTGGACTTTTATGGGAAACATTTTAATGGTTTTTGATCAGTTTTTTTGCACCGTCTATCCCCTAATACGTAAAGGTAGATGATGTGTCTTAGCATCCCCCAATCCTAGTCCCAAAACCTTTTCAAATATGTATTTTTTTTCTATAATTAATCTTTTTGGCCATTTCTATAAGTTAAGTAGGCTTTTGTAGGAAGCCCATCAAAGGTTTTTGATCAGTTCCTTATGCCATCTACCCCCTCACTCATCAATGTGGATTATTTGCCTAGGCATCCCTCAATCCTAGGTCGTAAACCTCTTCAAATATGTGCTTTCTTTGAAAGCTAACATTTTTGGACATTTCTATCAGTGATATAGCACATAATCTTTCGTGGGAAACCCATTAATGGTTTTTGACTGGTTTTTCACACCATTTACTCCCTCAGACGTAAGGTAGATGATGTGCCTAGACATCCTCATATCCTAGGCCAAAAACCCCTTCAAATATGTGCTTTCTTCCAAATCCAACCATTTAAGCTATTTTTATGAGTTATAAGATCCAAGCTTTTGTGGGAAAGCCATAAATGGTTTTGTGATACTACTATATATTTTTTTTTCAGTTAATTAATATACCAATTTCACATATCTTTCTTAACTAGATGTGTGGAAAACTTAAAATGCTCATAATGCGAAAATTTTATAAACTTAATTATAACATAACATAAACTCTTTTTAAGTAATACCCTTTTATTAACTTTTCATAGAAGTGTAGAACATAAAAATGTTAACAATGTGAACCATAATAATTTTTTTGAAAATATAGAACTATAAACATAAAAATTGCACACAAATCTAAAATCGTAAAAATATTCATAAATCTCAATATAATCCTGATAACTATAGTCTCTCATGGGAAGATACTTAGTAGGTAAAAAAAAAAAAAAAACTTGCAAAGAAAGAGATTGGAATAAGTGACAAATCACTGAGCAATCCTAATTCTTAATCTTAACATATGCAATTCTTAATCTCTTAAAGTCGTATTTTACATCTTAAGTCTTAACTCATCTTACGTTCTTAATTATCATGTCTTGACTTAATAGCTTGTTTTAGTTGTCTTAATTGCTTTAAATCTTACCTTAACATTCTTACTCATGAAATGATATGACATATATGTCATGCTAAGTCTTGCTAAAACTTTGAATTTCTTTTTATAAAATTGGTTTAAAATCATAATTTTGAAAACTTATTATAATCGATCTAAAGATCTCATCATAAAACTTATCATAAAACATTATAAAAATGTCATGAGAACTTTTATGCTTATTAGACTTATAGGAAACAAGGATTTGACACCCTGACCATCCAAGTCCTATCTAATACATGACTAGCACTCAATTTCTAATGAGCTTAGAAGATGATAAGATCCAATTTCTAATAGACGTTGATTTTCAATTTCTAATTGGTATATGAACTCATAGATGCCTTCTTGAGTCCACCTTTAGAAGATGTCTAAAATATCATATTTTCTAATTTCACAAAACACGCATATTTGGTTTGAAGGTCCAAAAACATGAAAAATCATTTTTCATACTTTTGGTTAAAATTATCTTATTTGGCATGCTATGTTATGAAAATGCATATAATGTTTTAAAACTTATTAGTCTTAATTTATCTTAATTGATTCTTAAATTCTTCCTTAAATATTACTTAATTTTCCTGTTCAGTAAGTTATGCCTGACCTAAATTCGATGTACACATGGAATTGACATACCTTATGATCGTTACTTACCAACTCACGATCATGACACCAAACAACCATCACATAACTTTCGTGCTTTGTTATGTTTTGTATATCCATATAAATGCATGATCATAACATTATATATGATGCATTTACAAGTGTGCATCTCTTGAATGCATAAGCATACATGGTAATATACTTTGATAGATCTTGACTAAACAACTATAAATCATAGCCGAACCACAACCAACCGTCAATATTCATCACAAATAAATTTCTGATAACAATATTCCATCAAAATACATAACAATTCACATTGAAACATGCTCATAATTTCATGCTTAACATATGTCATCATTTAAACATATTTTCATCACCATAAAGCATATATCTCAATCAAAATTTTCATATCAACAACCTTATATTTCATGTGAATCAATATTTTAGATCTCTACATCATAAGATTAAGTAGAAAATGTACTTTAGTAGCATCCTTTAACATTAATTATATACAAAACATATAACATTTTAGATTTCATTAAACTTAAGCTCAATTAATCTTAGTTCTGTAAATTAACATGCTTATATATTTACAAGTTATCAAACATCTACACATGTTTAATTATTCTCACGACATCAAATCATAATAGAGGCATTTGATAATAAGAAGAATCTAACTTATCCTCTAGCTCTCTCTTTCTTACTTGTTTTATAATCAATCTTTAGTAAACACTCTAATATTCACTTTAGCTCAACTTTATACTCTATAGGCTCTAGAAATATCTATCATTTATAAATTTTGGTGGAATATAAATTCAAAATAAGTACTACTTTATATAGGTGATGACCAACTTAACATGTACAAGTGTACATCTAAGTTTGTATGGTCATACATAGTAAGATATTTTAAAAATATGTGCCAAACCAAGCTATACATAAGGTAGCCTCTTATGGTGACATGTGTATGACCCAAAATTAAGACAAATTGACTATTTTAGCTTGCACTTCAAACTTAAATGAACATGTATAAAAACACCTTTTCTTTAACCCAAAAATAGTAATTACCAAAATTTGGATCTTACAAGTTTTTGATTGATTCTTCACACCATCTACCTTCTCACATGTCAAGTAGATGATGTGACCAAGTATCCCCCAATCTTAGACTAAAAACCCGCTCAATTATGTGTATCATGTTGAAAATCAACCTTTCTAACTATTTGTATGAGTTATAACACTTAGGCTTTTGAGAGGAACCTGTTAATGGTTTTGATTGGTTATTTACATTATATACCCCCTCACACATCACGATAGATGTTGTGTTTGGGCATAACCCAGTCCTAGACTTGAAACCCCTTCAAATATAAGCTTTCTACCAAAATTGAACTTTTTAGTCACTTTATAAGCTATAACAAGCGGGCTTTTATGCAAAACCGATTAATGGTTTTTCACCAATTCTTCACTCCATCTACCCTCTCACACATCAAGATAGACAATCTGCATAGCATCCCCTAATCCTAGGCCCAAAACCATTTCAAATATGTGCTTTCTTCCAAAGCTTACATTTTTAGCCATTTTTATAAGCTATAGCATATGACTTTTTATGAGAAACCCATTACTTCATATCATCTATGGCCACTCATGTTAGGGTAGATAATGTGCCTTAGCATCCCTTAATCCTACTAGGTTTGAAACTCCTTTAATATGTACTTTATTATAGAATTGACTTTTTTGAATATTTTTGTGAGCTTTACACATGGGCTTTTATAGGAAACCTACTAATGGTTTTTGACTAGTTCTTTAGACCATCAACCCCTTTATATGTCAAGGTAAATAATATGCCCAAGCATCCCCTAACCTAGGCCCAAAACCCTTACAAGTATGTGTTTTCTTTTAAAACCAACCTATTTAGCCCTTTCTATGAGCTAAAGCATGTAAGCTTTTTAGGAAACCCATCAATGGTTTTTGACCAATTCTTTATGCCATCTAGCTTCTCATATGTCAAGGTAGATGATATATCTAGGTATCCCTTAATATTATGCCTAAAACCCCTTAAAATATGTGATTTCTTCCTAATATAACATTTTTGGACATTTTTATAAGCTATAACACACGAGCTTCTTTTGAGAAACCCATAAATGGTTTTTGACTAGTTCTTCACACTATCTACCCTCTCATACATCAAGGTAGATAATGTACCTAGACATCCCCCAATCCTAGGCCCAAAAACCTTTCAAATATGTGTTTTCTTACAAAATTGACTTGTTCAACCATTTCTATGAGCTATTGCATTTAGGTTTTTGTGTAAAACCTACCAATGGTTTTGTAATTGCCTAATTTTTGGTAATTGGTATCTTCGGTAAGAAAAACGGTGTTTATTTATGTTTTTACGCATATCATTTGTTTAAATTTTCTATGAGGTGTATAATAGTCATTTTGACTTTATTTTGGACCATACAGGTGTCACCATTAGGAACTGCCACATGTATAATTTGGTTTGGTGCATATTTTCAAAATATTTTGGTATGTACGCTTGTACATGTCGAGCTAGTTATCACCTATATAAAAGAGTACTTGTTTTAAAATTTCACTTCGTCAAAATTTATGAGATCCAGATATTTTTAGAGCTTATAGAGTTAAGTGTTGAATTGAGTTGATTATCATAGAGTTCATTGGAGATGGATCAAAATTCAAGTAAGACATATAGAGCTAGCAAATAATTTAAATTCTTATTCTTATTATATACTTTTTTTGTGATTTGATGTTGTGATAAGATTTAAGTATGTTCTAACATTTGATAACATGTAATTGTTTGAAGTTAAGTTGAAATAAACATGTAAATTCACATATTTAAGATTTATTAGAGTTAATTTCCATATTTCATTAAATGATATGTGTTTTGTGTGTAATTAATGTTTGAGCCGATTGCCAAGGTACATTTTCTCCTTGATCTCATGACTTTATTGTTTGGAAGTGCTAATTCACATAAATTATGATTTTTGATTTGAAATTGAGTTGAGATATATGCTTTGTGGTGATGAAAAAATGCTTAGATGATGATATGTGCTCAATATGAAATTATGAACGTGTTTTATTGTGATTGGTTATGTATTCTGATGTATAATTTTTATAAGAAGATTATTTGTGATGAATGTTGATGATTGGTTGTGGATTGGCTAAAATCAGTGGTTGTTTATTTAAGTTCCATTAGAGTATATCATTATGTATGTTCATGCTTGTAAAAGATACATGCCCATATATGCATGATCTATAGTGTTATAGTTGTGCATCTATTTGGATCTACGAGTGCATCAAAACATGGAGGTTATGTGTCACAATCATGAGTTAGGGAGTCATGATCTTGAGGCATGTCAATTTCACATGTACGTGGATTTTAAGTCATGCATGTACACCTTTGAAATATATGATTGTGCATAGTTGACTAAACAGGAAAATTAAGTAATATTTTTGAAATAATTTATAAATAAATCAAGAATAAAAAGATCTAAAGCATTTTATGCATTTTCATGACATGACATGCCAAATAAGCTGATTTTAAGCAAAAGTATGAAAAATGATTTTTTCATGTTTTTTGGACCTTTAGATTGAATATGTATATTTTATTAAATTAGAAAATATGATGTTCTAGACACTTTTAAGGGTGGATTCGATAGGGTATTTATAAGTTCGCATGCCCATTAAAAATTGGGAAACTAGAGTCCATTAACAATGGGACGTTGCTAATGGCTAAACTCATTAAAATTGAGTGATGGTGATGTGAATCCATCAAATTGGCTAAAATTATATTCAAAAGCTTAAGCATGCAAATTAGGCTCTAATCACTTCCAATACTTAACACATCACTTCCAACCATCATCAAACATCCCAATCTACTGATTTTCATCACCAAAGCAACACCACATCAAGATTAACAAAACCAAAGGCAAGCACTATAAGTTCTACAAGTTCAAGTAGATAAATTTTCCATGCAACACATATAATACTTACTAGATTAGCCAAATGATACTCCAAGCATAAAGGCAAAGCCACCAACTTGGAAATCCACCACCAAACCTTTGGCTAAAGTTTGGATAAAGGAAGAACAAATCAATTCAAGAGACAAACTCAAGAACCAAAATGAGAGAGATTTTCATATTGATAAAAACTAGTTTTTACAATATTTTCATGCCTTTATATATGGTCTTCCTAAAGGCATGGTCAAAGCCCTAATATTAAATATAAATACAAGAAAATGAAATTACAAAATATTACAAAATTTCTAAGCCATTGAAATGAGAAATGAGCCCATGCTTCATTAATTACAAGCCATGCCACTTTTCCTTAAATAAAGGAATCATGTCCCCTTGACTTTGCAACTTGCATATCTTCCATTCTTTGAATCAAATTGAAGCCAAATTTGGTAAGTGGGCCTAATTCTCCTTGATGAACATGGGTTGGGCTAGGATAGCCCAATGTGAGTTTTTCTTGGACCTCCTTGTTGCCTTGGGCCATTTGCTTGCATGTTTGATTGGCTTGGACCATAGACTTCATACCTTGGACTCCTTTGGCTTTTGATTTCATTCCATAAACATGAAGAAGTGTAGGGCTGCTGGAATGGGCTGGGATCACATCAGATGGTCATGTTGGAGATAGGACTCACATGACCGAGGTACCAATTCTTGTGTTCTACTAGTTTGATCAGTATATAAGTTTTTATGATATTTTTATGATGTTTTATGACAAGTTTTTATGATAAATTTTATGATAAGATCTTTAGATAAAATAAGTAAGTTTTATGATGAGTTTTTTGATTGATTATGACAAATTTATATGATTATGATTGATGCGTTAAAAGTTTAAACCCTAACTTCCTAGCAAGTGTACTAGTTCAAAGTAATACGGGAAGTATTCAGGGTGTCGTATCTACAGGATCGCATAAGCAAGTACCAAGACGACACCACTTCTAATTTTATCTAAACTATCGAATACGAGTTTAAAATAACGTGAAAACTAAAACCAAAATAAAATCAAGCACATGATCCTTTTTAAGTGGTTGTTTTTTCTTCTCTCTTGCTTCCTGTGTCTTTTGAGGGAGAGAGTTCACTGTAGCCTTCTGAGAGATGAGTCTATTAGATTGAGAGAGGTTAGGTGTTATTCTAGAGGGGAAGAAAAGCGTTTTTGGAAAGTTCTAAGTTGGAGAGGAAATTTGTGGGGGTTTCTTTTGGTTTTGTTGATAACTCATGTGTGGGAAGGGCTTCTTTTTCTAACTTTGCTTATTTGTTTTGCAGGTTATTCACAAGGGACTAACCTTGTTTCTCTTGAGCTTTGGTTCTCCTTTAGGTATCTTGACATGTGGTTTAATTATCTTGGAGAGGAATGCACATTGTTTCAGCCAAAAGAAAGCATTATGGATGATTTTGCGAGTAAAAGGAAGATTTTGCTTGAGGACTATCTTGTTTGGTGCCGCCTTCACCCCTCCTACCTTTGCGATGTTTCACCAAGGGAGGAAACTCATTCTAACCATTTGAGGTGGCTTGTTGAAGGAATTATGTATAGTGGACAGGTTATTAGAAGGCAAGTTTGTATGATTTCCCAAGCCAATGGTCAAATTTGGCACTTTAAGCAAATTCAAAGGAATGAAGGTTGTCCTAAAAAGCTTGCCAATGTTTACACTTGTGGGAACTGGTTAAGGAAAATTTGCACTCCTTTGGCTGGTATTTATACTTGGTGGAGCAATTCTTTTATTGTGTTGGTGCATGCCTTCCAACTCAAGATTCAATTTGGAGTTTTCAAGGATTTTAGGGATAATGAAGGTGGGTTCTTAAGCCATACGTATAGTTACACGTGCGGGGATGTTTTCGCCAAAACTTTCACCTTCCGAAAGGCCTTTTTACGCTGCTTTTTCTTTGACAGAAACTGTATTTACTGTTCACAGAAGCAGTCCGTGAACAGTAAATCTACATTTTTTCCATATTCAAGGCTGATTTTTTTGGGGTTTTGGCAGCCTTTTTGTGTGTGATGCATTGGGCACTTTTCAAAGGTATTTTGGGCAATAAAAAGGGCAATGTTAAGACTCCAAAGTGGTGCATTTCAAGGCTGGAACGTATGATTTTGGTGGCTGTTTTATTGGTTGGAAATCAGTCCTGGAGCATTATCTTTATCTTACCCGGTAGGTTGAATTTAGGCAATTGTCCCTCCAATTTGCAAGCGGCCCGGATTCTCAAGTGGGGCCGCATTTGGGACTCGTCGATTATGTCTTTAGGTGAGTTTGAAGCAAGTTATTCTTATCCTTATGGGATTGATGTGTTCAAGGGCTAGTGGTTTGCTCTCGGCTCAAGCATGGTGGATGGAGCTCTTTCCTCCTTTAGGCTCCTTTGTTACTTCGCATGAGAAGATTTTATGTTCCTTGCTATTTGTACAACTTCGATGTACATATTGGTTACATAGGTTTTAGGTTGTAGTTTCTTGGTTTTTGTGACTGTTTTCTGGATTGTATAAAGGTTTGGTGTAGGTGCTCTCTTTGTGTTTGGTTTTGGCCCTCTTGAGCCCTCTCTTTGTTTTGCCTAGGTTGGCTCTGAAGAGGGTAGGGGTTCTTGTAGTTGTTCCTTGTTTTGTGGGCGTTCTCTTGCGCCGCGCTTAGGTTGTTAGGGCTTGCCCTTTGTGTTTGGTGTTTATAAATATACTTACTTACCAAAAAAAAAATAAATAAATAAATAAAATCAAGCAATTAAGAAGCATGCCTAGGTAAATTGAATAACAATATGTGAGATGGTGCTAAGATTTCGGGTTCACTAATTCATTACAATGTAGGTTTTTCATATGCTTATATATTTCATGTTATTCATGTGACAACGGAATTCCCTAAATTGATCAACATTCTTTCTCAAGCAATATTAATCCTATTTAACAATCCAATAACCTAAATATCTCTATCTAGGTTAAATTATATGAAAATGCATTAAGTTCTATAGAATCCACTAGCTTTCATCACAAGCCTATTGTGCTTATGACTATTTCATGTATTATCAAATATATTTCTATATTTAATTAATCCACGGTTCATATTCTAGCTGCTTTTATGCAATATCACCTCTCGATCTCAATCACACAACAGAAATCCTATTAAAAGTGGCTAAGTTTTCAATAGGCATTAAGTTCAGAATACAAACTCTCATGAAATAATATGTTCGAAAATTATAATCGAAAAACCCTACATATTCATGAATTAGCTAGCCCTAATTTTAGCAAAAATTGTTTAGTTCATTATTAAACACAAATAAGCAATAAGATTCAAACAAATCATAAGCATAATGGAGAAATAAGAACAAAACCAGATGAAGTGTTGAATCTCTTATTGAAGTTCATGAAAAATATTCTCACAATTGCTATCCGAAAAGTTTTTGATTGAATCCCCAAAGCTTTTGATTGAATCCCCAAAATAAAATATTGAATATCTGAAAATAATATGTTTTACTGTTCACTGAATAAAACCCGTAAACAATAAAAACATATTTGGTAATAGAAACCTCTAAAAAAATTCCATTTCCTATGGCGTACATTTTGGCCAAAGTGCACCTGCACATGTAAAAATTCATATAGCATGCCACACCCATACTTAGGTATATTCAAAAAGCCCTAATAAAAATTACCTTTGATGGTTTTATTAGAAATTCCTTTGAAAAATGTATAAAAGAGTGATATTTTACATTAAAGGTAAAATGGTTATTTTACAAAGATTTAAGGGATAATGTGGGAATTAAAAAGAAAGGACATAAAGTAATTTATATGTTTAAGAGAGTCATTCTTATTAAATTGTATGAGGACGTAGATGGAATTATTGAAAAAGATAAAAGATAGTTGTTATATTTTGTATAAGGGGGTAAAATGATCATTTTAAAAAGATACAAGGAATAAAATGGACATTAAGAAGAAATGGCATAAGGTAATTTATACATTAGGAATGTTGATTTTGGTAAATTGAATAAAGGATATAGATGTAATTTATGAAAAAGATGAAGAACATTTTTAGAAACTAGGCATAATTAATTAATTCAGAGGGATAAAGGTGCCCTTTTTCTTCCATTTTTCCTTCCTCCTAGCAGTTGGACGTTTCTTACTCTTTTTGTAGCATCCTAGATTCAGAAAGCCCTTATGGGTAGAGTTTTGGGGTTAGAAACGGGATTCAGAGATGGATTGGGAGTCTGGTAAAGTTCAGGGGTGAGTTAGTAAGTTTTCGGAGCCGTGTGGCTTTCGTTTGAATCCTTTCGGAAGGATTCGATCAGGCAAGTGACCGGGAAATAAGTAATGCTTATTTTCCCTTGTGCACGCCCGTGCGTGAGCCGAGAGAAAGTTTAATTCTTTTCTCACCCATTTTCATTTTAGCCAAAGTTTCTCTCCTCTTTTTAGCAGCTCCCAATCTTAGGGAAGAAGTGCCGCCAGCCATAGCTCCCAATCAAGCTAGAGAGCATAGAGATTAGTCCGGAAGATAGTTTTCAGAAGCATGGCAAGAGTTAAGTGTTCTCTTACCTTTTCCTTGAGTTTCCCAGCTTGCTTTGTGAGTTTCGATGTCATGGATGGGTTAATTGCATGTGGATGAATGTTTGGAATGAGTATATGGCCTTGCATATTGAAATTGGATGATGGATTTCCATCCTTGTGCTTTGCATGCATGTTGATCATGTTTTAGTGAGAGAAAGTCAATGCTTCCATGGTGAAATGCATGATATTTGATGCATGTGAGAATTGATGCTTGAATTGTGTTGTTTGTGGTGCTAGGAACGTGTAATTGAAGTGTAATTGCAATTGAATGTGAATTGGTATGAGTTTAAGGCAAGTTTCCAGGCGGTGCTCTTGTTGAAGGACAAGACGCACGGCCGTGCGCCAGCATGGCACGACCGTGAGCCTTTGTTTTTCCAGATGCACGCCCGTGTGTACGTATTATGCACGGCCAGAAAATGCACATGCACGCCCGTGTGTCCGCAGACGCACGCCCGTGCATGTGCTTTCAGTGAAAAGTTTCCAGAAATTCCAGTAGCTTGCACGGTCAGGCGCACGACCAGCGCACGACCTCGTGCGTCCTGGCTCACACCCGTGCACCTTTCCTGCACGCCCGTGCACCTGCAGATTTTTAGAAAAAGAACAAAAAATGAGAAATTAAGCATAGGAATTCAGAATAAATGTTAAATGGCTTCAGATAAGCATCAGATGAGCATGTATTATAATAAGCTGCATATGCATATCATGGCATGGCATGTAGCTTCAGAGAGGATCAAGGGATCTGGATTCAGTAGTATTCAGTATTCAGAACCTGATGTACGGGTAAGAGTATAGGGTGAATACGAAGGGGCATCTGTGGGATTCAGCCTTCTGACACCGGTCAGAACGCTCAGCAGTATTTCAGATTCAGTTTCTGACACCAGTCAGAGTACTCAGCAGTATTTCAGTTTTACCATCTGGCACTAGTCAGATTGGGCAGCAGTAAATTCAGATTCAACTTTCTAGCCAGTAGCTAGACTGTTCAGCCTACATGGCCAGGATGTCGAATCCCTGTATTCCACCAAGTCTGATCAGTACAGCAAGTACCTTAGGGTACAGAGAGGTATTTAGATGCATGCATCCAGTATTTTCAGTTAGCATGGCATGACATACACATCATGACATGAATAATAATGATATCAATATATAATGAGAATAAGATTCAGATAACAGTTTCAGATTCCAGCAAGCATATAGATGTATGATTAGGGTCGAGGCCCAGGCATGTTTGATTATTGTGATTGCTTGTGCTTGCTTGGGTTTTGAGGGAAGTAAGGAGCGCTTACTGGGTGATCTTTATCACTCATTCCCCTCCTTCTTCCATCCTTTTCAGGTTTCCGTGCTGGTTTCGAGGAGCGGGTGGTTCGAGGCTGACAGGAGAGGGCCCACACCGCGATCTCAGTTTTGTATATTCAGTTTTGGACCTGTGTGGTCATTTTGTATATGCTTTTGTACTATGATGTAAATGAACAGTATAGGTTTATATGATATAGGCCTTCGGGCCCATTGTACAGAACAGTATGTATATTTCAGATGTATGTATTCCAGTTTCAGCTTCCATATGTGTAACTCGAATTGTATAGCAGGTTTCAGGAAGTTCTTTTTATTTATTTTCGTAGGATTCCCGTCGCGGGTACTCGAGTTTTCAGATTATTGATAAAAGCTCCCCAATATTATTCAGCAGCAAGGGTACTCGTGGCGGCAGGTCCTACACTTTTCCCTTTTCTTTTCTTCAATTTTGCAAGAAATCAAGAGGATTTGTAAAGAAATTTGCTAGGATTTTTCAAGAAAAGTGTTTCCATCATCATCTAAGGTAAGAATCTTGCAAAAAATTGTTAAAATTTTATGTATAAGGTGATTTTCTAATTCTTTAATAGTGGATTAGAAATTTAGAGAGAGAAAAACTATTCAAAGGAAGAAAAAGAAGCAAGAAAAAGGCTTAAAGGTAAGTAAATTTGACTGGAAAGTTAAGTTTCTTATCTTAGGGTTTATGGAAAATTTGAAATTGATTAGTTTTAGTAGTTAATGATATAAGAAATAAATAATATTACGGAGATGAAATGATATCAAATTAGTTTAAGAAGAAAATATTTGATGCAATTATTGAAGAAGATTTGGCTATGTAAAAAGAAAAGGAAGAAAATGGACTTGCAGTGAATTTGAGGTAAAATGATTGACTATATGATATTGGTATGTTATGTTGAGGTATGCATGATGAGAAACTTGACTTGTTATGCAATCTTAGAAAATGGATATGGTGATGTGGTAAGGCTAAGATATTATATCAGTAAGTATTAAGATGCATTCATGGCCAAGTTTGATAAATTATGCAATATTTATATATGTACAAATTGTGATGACTTGGTGTTTGTTAAGATGGTACGACCTAATTTATTTTTAGTAACTTTAAATGATAAATATTAGATCATGGTAACTTAGAAGTTAGTAATGGCTAAGTTACACCTTACTAAATCTTGTATTTATCCTTGTATTAATAATGCACAAAGAGGCTTAACGAATGAGAAGATATTAAGCAAAATAAATCTGATACAAATATTATGTGAATATATAACAACTAAGAAATGAGTATTTACATAGATATACATACTTTTCATGATTTAATAAGCCAGTAAGCATTTATAGAAAAACATTTTCTTATTTTTAAAACTTAAATTTTTCACATAGATTTAATGTTCATAAAATTAAGTTTGTAGTCATTGAAAATGTATACAAAGTATGTACATTTTAAAGCAGTTTTATAGTAAACTTTTGTGATAAGGAACTTATGAGCACCCTTGCATACACGTCACCAAAAAGGAGTGATTTTAGATTCAGATGTATTGTACAATCCGTTTAATGTGCATGTAGGATGAGGATTGTGCCGAGATAGTTATGTTGCTCTTATGGCAAAAGTTTCGAATCCATGTCTCAGTTTAATCCAATTGGCAAGTATAAAAAAATTTCAGAAAGAAGTAAAAAGTTTAGAAACACGTGTTTTAAAGCTATACAAACATACTATAAAGTGTATTAAGTATATATTGTGTCATGCATGTCATATATCATATTTACGTATTAATGGTGTTATATAAAAGAGAAAACTTTTATAAAAATTAAGAAAGATCTAATAGGGATAAATGCATAGCCAATTTGATTTACTTATTAAGTTATTAGGGCTCATCTTATTAGATTTCATTTATTTTGCAGGTACTCATTGAGTAGTGGTCAAGGAGAGTCATGGCACAGACATGAGCATAACACGCGTCTCTATTAATATTAGATGGATATATTTTGAGATATTTTAGATAATTTTATGTATTGTATATAAGTTTAAGATGTTTAAGTTATCAATTAAATATATCTAGAAAATATCTTTACATCTCCTGCTAATGAAATCATAGTAGACAAGGGTTTATGTTTTATTTCAGTTAATAGTTGAGTTATATAAAGCCAGTCATTTGGTAGGATTGGTAAATTGTGATGGAATGATTAAAAGTGTTTACTATGATTTATTTTTATGAATAGGATAAAGAGAAATTTTCTTATGGGTTTTGTTATTTCTCGGGAAACTCTTGCCCTTTTTTTTTAGAAATAGCTCAACTTTGGAAGGTTTACATAACACCACAACCATCTTTCTTTACCCTTCGAATGTTTGCAAAAACCAAATTCCCTTATAAGATGGAAATTATGCATAACCAAAATGCAACCAACCCATTTAGCATAAGAACTCCTCCATCTTAAGTTGCAAATAATATCACACATGTTCCCGCAAGTGTAATTTGTGGTAAACTTCTTTAGCTGGCCTTTATTTCCCTCAAAATCCTTACATTACCGAGAATTCATATTATACCAGCCTACAATTCCTTTCACAACATTAAGAATGGCCATTTTGCTTGGAAATCCAAAACATAAATAAATAACCTCACTTCCACACTTCAAGTCATTAGTATATGCCCAGAGAAGTTGATTAAAACCATGCTATTACCGGCTGCCACACCTACAGGTATCTGCTTTTGCCATCTGAGGATTCTACTTGCAACACCATCATTTCCATACTTATCCTTCCCATTTTCCTAAGTTTTCAATGTCTTGATATTTTTCCAAACTCTGTTACATATTTCATGGTTAGAGTCCTCCAAAATCCCATCCAAACGCCTTCCGAATATGCCAAGGAAGTCATCTTGAAAACTGAGAATTAAGCTGATTTTACTGTTCATAGAATAGCACTCGTGAACAGTAAAATCAGTTTTATCAAGAAAAATCCAAAGATTCTATGGCTTCTCGAAGGCATAACTTTTGGCGAAAGTATCCTCGCACATGTAATCAATGGTAGCAAAGCTAAAACACCCTTGACCATACCATAGAACCATGATAATCCAAAAAGGACATTAGTTTGAGGAAACATGCAAAGCCTTAAGAACTTAACTTGCCCATCACAAACAAGAGATCCCGTAATGCTTTCTTTTAGTTGATACGACATGTACCCCTCTCCATGATATTCAAACCAAATGCAAAGATACCTAAAAGGAGGACCAAAACTCAAGGGAAAAGTAGTTAGACACTTATGACTACCTTACAAAACAAGTAAGCAATGTTAGAAAAAGAAGCCCTCTCTTTTCATGAGTTATAGACAAATCCAAAGGATACACCCTCAAGTTTTCTCTCCAGCTAAAAACACTCCAAAAACCCTTGTTTTCCCCTCTAAATATAATCTTAGCCCCTCTCAATCTAATAATTTCATCCCTCACAAGGCTACTATGAAATCTCTCCCTCTTTTGGCAAAGGAAGAAAGAGAGTAGAAAAAACAACCACTTATAAATGACAAGGTTCATGATTCTTTAGAATATAAAAGGGAAGAGCCCAAAAATCAACAAGGGAATTGTTTTAAAGAGAAAAAGGAAAATTACATAACTCTACTGCTTTGTACCTAATGACTATTTTTACATTAATATAGACTCTCTCTTTAGGCAAAAACCCTCTAAAAAAGACTTTATTGTTCCTTTCATGCCAAATACTATAAACAACAACACCCAAGCTCATATTTGCTAAAGTGGCCCTAAGAGACTTCCCTTTCCACACTCGAGAGATCTCCTCAACATACTCATCTCATGGTTGTCCTCTATAACTCAAGTTGCTCTGGTTAAGTATATTATCCCAAATAAATCGATTGTAACCATATTGAAAGAAAAGGTGGTCAGTATTCTCATCATACAACACTCAAGTGATATTAGAACATAAACTATACCTTTGCAATTTATCTCCTCGTCCTCAGATTAAGCCAAAGGATGATGACATGCCTAGGGATGTGCTTTTTATGCCAGATGAGGTGAGCCCAACACATCAAGTCATTCTTCTTTCTAAATTCATTCTAGGCCAAGGAAATGGAAAAGTTACCATTCCCACAAGGTTTCCAAACAACTCTGTCAACACCTATCATAGGCTTACTTAAAGGGGTATTCTTGACCTTAATCATTTCATAAGAGTTAACCATCGGCCACTTTTACTCACCATTCTCTATGAGCTCCTTAACTGTAGCATTCTTCCTAATCCTTAAGTCATATATAATTCTGTCTCCAAACTTTTTGGCAAGAAGCCCAAGAGGGTACCAATTGTCCCACCACACAAAAGTGTCCTCCCCAGTATTAATGACATGACTAATCCTATCTTGTATTTCATCTTTCAACTTGAGAAGATTCCTCCACCACCATGGGCTATCACTAAAGGCATGAATATTCCATATGCTGTTATTCTTTAATCTATTCCTTTTAACCCAACTAGCCTAAATGGAAGAATTGTCACCACGAATGATAGTCTATAGATGTTGTGCCATAGCAACTTTGTTCCAGTCTTTACTAGCCTTAAGGCCTAATCCTCCTTCATCATACGACTTCAAACCTTTGCCCAAGCAACTTCCACCTTATTCAAGTTAGCCTCTCTTCTACTCCAACAAAAATTCCTAAGTTTGACATCAATCTCCTTAAGGACCTTAATAGGAAGGTAGAAATGAGTGGCCATAAGACCTGTATACTGAACAAAATAGCTTTAACAAGCACCAGTCTACCTGTAAAGAAAGGTGTTTGCATTTCTAGGAAAGGATCCGACCCATAATTTTATTGATCAAAGGTTTACATTCAGCTTCTAAAATCTTGAAGGAGACCATCGACACTCCCAAGTACTTAAAACAAAATGTCCTTTCATTAAACCCAAGATATTAATCTGGCCTTTTTTGTCCTCTTTACCCACCCTTGAGAGAAAAATGTTACTTTTATCGCCATTAGCTCCCAAGCTAGACCAATATTGAAAATTATCAAACACATCCTTACAAGTTTTAATAGAGTGCTTATTCGTTATACAAAACAAGATGAGACCGTTAGCAAAACACAGATACATATATTTACTCTCTTTATACTTCTAGTGGCACTCAAATTTCCCTTCCATAATATATTTTTCAACAATCTTGGTAAAAGCTTCCATAGTAATCACAAAGAGGTAAGGGGATATAGGATCACTCTGCCTTAACCCTTTGGAACTCTTAAAGAAACCTTCTAACTCACCATTAATGCAAATCGAGAACATGGGGAAGGTGATACACTCTTTAATCCAATAGATAAACCAAGGGTGAAAACCAAGCCTCCTAAGACAAGCTAAAATAAAATCCCATTTGACCGTGTCATACACTTTCATCAAGTTAATTTTAATAACACACCTTTTCCTATTGGAGACATCTTTATAATACTTATTTAGCAGCTCATTGCATAATAAGATATTATCACCTATCCTTTTTCCTTTAATGAAGACCGCTTGAGCTTTATTCATACACTTAGGAAGAATCTCTTTCAATTTGTTAGCCATGATTTTAAAAATGCATTTGTGTATCGTGTTACAATAAGCAATATGTCTGCAGTCTTTAGCACAAGTTAGATTATCACATTTAGGCACTAAAGCAAGAATGGTGTAATTGACCTCATGAATGAGTTAACCATTATCAAAAAAATATTTAATTGCTTTAACCATATCTTGACCAACAATCTCTCACGCCGCTTTGTAGAACTTGACACCAAAGCCATCAGGGCCAGGAGCCTTGTTATCATTCATAGAAAAAATGGTAGACTTAACCTCATCCTTGGTAATTTCCCTAACCATATCCTAGGCAATAACATCTAGGATCTTATAGTCATACAGACAAGGCATTTGATCCATGTCCATAACCCCATTAACACTAGAAAGGATATCCTTGAAGTGTCCCACTAACTTGTCTTTAATAAGACTTTTCTCATAAACCATGTTGCCATTATCATCCAAGATAGCTCTGATAGTGTTTCTATTCTGTTGACTCTTAAGGCACTTAAAAAAATAGTTAGCGTTCTGGTCACTTTTTTTAACCAATTAATTCTCGATTTTTGTTTTAACAATAATTCTTCTATCCAGCTTATCTTCCGATACTCTCTGCATAGATCCTTTTCCTCTTTGATTAATCTCTCATCCCGGAGGAACTAAGCAATTTATTTTGAACATAGTTCAATTTGTCTTTCGCTTGTTTGACCATTTTAGAAATGCACCAAAATTCTTTATAGTTCAACTCTCTCAACCTATTCTTCACATCTTCATTTTTCTAACCAATCTGAACACCAGATTGTCACCCGCCAAAGTATCCCAACAATCTTTAACCAAAGGTGAAAATCGAGTATTTGAGGCCTAGAAATTAAAAAATTTGAAGAGAACTTTCTTACCATACTTATGATCCTTATATCGTACAATGAAGGGGCTATAATCATAGATCCCATTAGATAGAACCGTACTAAAGGAATTCAGGAACTTATCAAGTTGTTTTTCACTAACCAACACTCTGTCAAGCTTACAAGCAACCCTACTAGGCCTTTCATTCATGTTGGTCTAAGTCATCTGAGGGCTAATATGTCTAAGCTTATCAAGGTGGGCACCATTACAACAGTCATTGAACTCCTTATCCCATTCATTCCATTGTCTCGAACCTTCACTTTTCTCATCTTTTTTCCTTATAGCATTAAAATCACCTATGAGCACCCAAGGTGTATTACCCATATTACTGTAGATCCTAATAATGCCCTCATATAACCTTTTTCACTCAATACACCTATTATCACCATAGACAAAAATAGCCACAAACTTATTGCCATTAGCCATCGCCTCAAACTTATAGTGAATGAATTTCTCGCTTTGCTCTAACATACGCAGTCTAATACTACTATCATTCCACAAAACCCAAATTTTACCCCTTTGGCAAAAATTATAGTTATTAATCCAATTCAAATCACCATCTATGCTATCCTTAATAGTCACATTGTTTCTTTACCTAGCCTCAGTCTCCAGGATTGCCATAAGATCAAAGGAATTACCCCTAATAAGCTTCCTAATCTCCTTCTATTTTAGTGGGGCATTCAGGCTCTGAATATTCCATGAAGCCAAATTAAACATTAATCTTGAGTGTAAGAGATTTGTTCCCCTCTTCTCTCTCCCTCGCGCCACTTCCCCTCTTTTTCCCATTCTTCTTTCTATTTCCTTTAAGGTCCCCCTATTTTTTCCCATTCTTCTTTCTATTTCCTTTAAGGTCATTTTTACTTCCCAAATTCCTTATCTCCAACTAATCCACCATTATACCTTAACCAAAAGGTCTAACCTCTGGTGAATCCTTCATCCCTTCACCATCTCTACCATGCTCAATTGTCTTATTGTCATTCTCATTGCCTACCTGTAAGTCTACACCATTTTCATCCTTGAGCAGCTTTATACTTGGCTCCTTATTCAATTCAAGAGGTGGGTAGAATTCGTTGAGATGATCAAATCTCCTCCCCTCTTTGACAATCTCACCATCCACTACACGAACCCCTTTTTCCTCATTAGTCGTTCCTAACACTTTAAATCTGTTTGCACAAAACTCTTGTATGTTTTCCCCCCATAATTTCCCCTTTCTTATTGTTCCCTTTATTTTCCAAATTCCTGTATTGCTATTTCCTTTATCACCCACCCGATTATTAACACTTACACGAGACTACTTATTCCTTGTCTAGCTCCCTTTGAGTTCTCCTCCTTATCCCCACTCCCTGACTGCCCATCTTACACTCTTTACAATTTTGGCCAAATAAGCTTCAAATTTACCATGTGATGGGTCTTCATGCATAGTCAACTTTCAATTTAACAACTTTTCCATTTGGTAGCTTGATTTCCAAAGAGTTAGGAAACTCTTTCTTTAATTCCATCTCTATATAAATTCTCACATAATCCAGTCTTGACCCTTCTTCTGTCATAGAGTGTAATAGGATATCTAATACCACTAGTAATATAGCTAAAACCTTTCAGATTCCAAAGCTCTAAAGGAACACCAAATATCCTAGCCCAAATGGTAATTGTCTTAATCTCCTCTACCACCATGGAGAGGTTTCATAACCATTTTTTGATAAAGAATAGTTGAACCCCAATGTACAAATGGTCAATATTCAGGATATCATTCAAATCATCAGCCTTTTTAAACTTTAGGATAACCATACCTTGCCCATTAGAGGTCACCTCCGTAAGCCCTTTATTTCCCTACAACCTTTCAGCGTATCTTCTCACAACTTGGAAAAGAGGTCTTCTACCTAAAAAGAAACCTACAACATAAGACTCCCATCTTTTCACACCCTTATTTGTAACTTTCTTAGGAATCTCCATAATAAATTTCCTTTAGAAGATTCTAGAGGAGTGATAAACTCCAAGTCAACGCCCATTTTTTTACTATTAAATATTTTATTCCAAGGTTTCGGTTGGGCCACCTTATTCTCACTTTGGTTGCACAAGCTAGACACACCACCAAGCAGTAGAAGAGCTATAAAATTATCGATAGCTATGTCATTGGCCATACCACCAAACACCTACAAGCAAAAAAACCAAGCATGCACACACACACGCTTACCCACACATACCAAACTAATAAAAAATAACACAACCAAAATAAAAAGACACCACAAACCAATCAAAAGACTGAACCACACCAACCCAACCATACAAGAACCTCACACACACCAGTCAAGAATGACTCAACCTTTCTCCACCATAGCAACGAAACTATAGGATAAAAGGGCCAAAGAAGAGAAAAGAGAGGGGAAGAGGGAACAGACCTAGACGCCACACGAAGCATGGATGAGCTTAGGCCAAGAACAAGTGCCATGCACAGGCTTGGAAGAAAGAAACATGAAAAAATAAGTCAAAGATATGTAAAACACGTGAGACACAAAGGGGTAGACTAGTCAAAGGCTGGCCAGTGGGAGAGCACCGAAGAGGATGACTAACACACCAAAAATAAGACTCAGACACTAGAGAAGGAAAGAGGCACAGTAATAAGAAGTAAAAAATATGTGAAAATAAGAGAGAAGAGAAAGCACTATAGCAAAATCATGTTTTTTCCCTTATTTATATTTTGTTATGTTTCAATTAAATTTATAATTTCTACATCACAAGTATGAATGAAGGTTTTGATATTTTGCATATGTTTTAAGAAAGAAATGTGATACTATTATATTAAAATATGTTATAAAAAAAAGCAGTATTACAGGTTTTTGACAAATTATTCATACCATTTACCCCTCTCACACGTCAAGGTAGTTGAGCATCTCTCACTCTTAGGCATAGGACCCTTTCAAATATGTGTTTTCATTCAAGACTGATTTTTGGTAATTTCTATAAGCTATGGCATGCAGGCTTTTGTGGGAAACCTCAATAGTTTTTGATAGGATTTTTGCACCATATGCCTCCTTACATGCCAGGGTATATAATGTGTCTAGGCATCGCCTAATCTTATGTGACACTACAATATATGTGTCTATGTGTGTGTGTATGTATGTATAGATGCATATATATGTGTGTGTGTGTATATATTTATACATACATACATACACATATACATACATATGTAATTAGTGTTTCTACTAATGCATGAGTGTATGAATGTTCAAGCTTTTGTGAATGAATGAATATTTTAGTATGAATGTTTGTGATGCTAATATATATTGTAGGTTGTAAAATGCATATATATATATAATACCTCATAGGGGCTAAAACATGAATTTGCTACAATGCTTTCCCTCCTCTCTCGTTTTCAAATATTCCTTGTTTCTCGCAGCTATGCCTTTTTTCTTCTCTGGTGTTTGAGTCTTACTTTTGTTTGTTGGTTTTCCTCTCTGGTGCTCTCTGATAGGTCAACCTTTGGCTAGTCTGCCCGTTTGTGTTTTATATGTTTTATACATCTTTTTCTTATTTTTTTTTTGTGTCTGTCCATGGTAATAGTTCTTGTCCTGAGCTCATCTGTGCATCATGTGGTGTCGAGGTTTATTCCCTTTTTCCCTCTTGTTTCTCCTTTTTGGCCTGGTTGTCTATTAGCTTTGTTGCTCTAGTGGGGAGAGGTTGAGTTGTTCTTGGTTGGTGTGTGTGAGGTTCTTGTATGGTTGGGTTAGTGTGGTTCAGGCTTTTGATTGGGTGTGGTTTATGATGTCTTTTTGTTTTGGTTGTGTTTTTCTTTGATTAGTTTCGTATGTGTGGGTAGGTATGTGTGCTTGGTTGTTTTGCTTGCAGGTGTTTGGTGGTATAGCTAATGACATTACTGTCAATAGTTCTAAAGCCTTTTCATCGCTTGGTAGTGTGCCAAGCTTATACAACCAAAGTGAGATTAAGATGGCCCAAGCGAAACCTTGGAATAAATTATTTAGTAGTAAAAAAATAGGTGCTAACTTGGAGTTTATCCCTCCTTTAGGATCTTTCAAAGGGGGTAAATGTATTGTGGAGATTCTTGAGGAAGTTGGGAATGAGGGTGCAAAAAAATGGGAGTCTTGTGTAGTGGATTTCTGTTTGGGTAGAAGACCTCTTTTCCAAGTTGTGAGAAGATATGTTGAAAGGTTATGGGGAAATAAATTACTTATAAAGGTGACCTCTAATGGGCAAGGTATGGTCATCCTAAAGTTTAAAGAGGCTGATGATTTGAATAATATCCTGAATAATGACCCTTTGTACATTAGAGGTCAACCAGTCTTTATCAGAAAATGGTCATGAAACCTCCTCATGGTGGCAAAGGAGATTAAGACGATTACTGTTTGGGTTAGGATAGTTGGTGTTCCTTTAGAGTATTAGAATCTGAAAGATTTTAGCTATATTGCTAGTGGTATTGAATATCCTATTAGACTTGATTCTATGATCGAAGAAGGTTCGAGACTAGATTATACAAGAATCTATATAGAGATGAAATTAAATAAAGAGTTTCTTAACTCCTTGGAAATCAAGCTACCAAATGGAAAAGCTATTGAATTGAAAAATGATATGCTTGGAGACCTATCAAATGCCAAATTTGTAGCTTATTCAGCTATAATTGTAAGAAGTGTAAGATGGCCAGTTAGGGAGTAGGGATAGGGAGGAGAACTCAAAGGGACCCAAGCCAGACAAGGAATAAGTAGTCTTATGTAGGTGTTAATAACCAGGAGGGTGATAAAGGAGTTGACAATAGAGGAATTTGGAAAAGAAAAGGGAAATTATGGGGGAAAACATATAAAAGTTTTGTGTAAACAAATTCAAAATGTTAGGAACAACTAATGAGGAAGAGAGGGTTCGTGTACTAGATGGTGAGATTGTCGAAGAGGGGAGGAGATTTGGTCACCTTGAAGAATCCTACCTACCACCTGAATTGAACAAGGAACCAAGTATAGAGTCGCTCAAGGATGAAAATGGTGTAGACTTATGGGTAGGCAATGAGAATGCCAATAAGACAATTGAGTGTAGAAGGCAGGTTGAAGGGATGAAGGATTCACCACAAGTTAGACTTTTTGGTACGGGTATAATGGTGGATGAGATGGAGATAAGGAATTTGGGAAGCAATAATAGCCTTAAGGTAATAGAAAGAAGAGTAGGAAAAAAGGCGGGAACAAATCTCCTACATTCAAGATTAATGGTGAATTTAGCTTCATGGAATATTCGGTGCCTAAATGCCTTACTAAAACAAAAGGAGATTAAGAAGCTTATTAAAGATAATTCCCTCAATCTTGTGGCAGACTTGAAGACTAAGATTAAGGAAAGCAATAATGTGATTGTCAATGATAGCACAAGTGTGACTTAAATTGGGTTAATAACTATAATTTGTGCCAAAGGGGTAAAATTTGGGTTTTATGGAATGGTAGTAGTATTAGATTGCATATGTTAGAGCAAAGTGAACAATTCATTCATTGTGAGATTGAGACGGTGGCTAATGGCAATAAGTGTATGGCTACTTTATGTATACTAATAATGGGGTATATTGAGTGAAAAAGGGTTATGGGAGGACATTATTAGGATCTACAGTAATATGGGCAATATGCCTTAGGTACTCATGGGTGATTTTAATGGTATAAGGAAAAGAGATGAGAAAACTGGGGGTTTTTTGACAATGGACTAACAGGATGAGGAGTTCAACAACTATTGTAATAGTGCCCACCTTGACGAGCTTAGACATACTAGCCCTTGGATGACTTGGAGCAACATGAATGAAGGCCCTAGTAGGCTTGACAGAGTGCTGGTTAGCAAAAAGTGGCTTGATGAGTTCTTGAATTCCTTTGGTGTGGTTTTACCTAATAGGATCTCTGATCATAGTCCCTTTATTGTGTGATGTGAGGATAATGAGTATGGTAGGAAAGTTCTTTTCAAATTTTTTATTTGTAGGCCTCAAATACTCGGTTTTCACCTTTGGTTAAAGAGTGTTGGGATACTTTGGTGGTTGGCAATCTGATATTCAGATTGGTTAGAAAAATGAAGATGGTGAAGAGCAGGTTAAGAGAGTTGAACTATAAAAAATTTTGGTGCATCTCTGAGAGGGTCAAATAAGCGAAGGACAAATTAGGCTATGTTCAAAATAGATTGCTTAGTTCCCTTTGGATGAGAGATTAGTCAAAGAGGAAAAGGATTTGTGCAGAGAGTATCGAAAGATAAGCTAGATAGAAGAGTAGTTGTTAAAAAAAAATCAAGAATTAATTAGTTGAAAAAAGTGACCAAAACACTAGCTATTTTTTCAAGTGCCTTAAGAGTTGATGAAATAGAAACACTATTAGAGATATCTTGGATGATAATGGCAACATGGTTTATGAGAAAATTCTTATTAAAGACAAGTTAGTGGGACGCTTTAAGGATATCCTATCCAGTGTTAATAGGGTTGTGGACATGGATCAAATGCCTTATGGTTTGACTACAAGGTCCCAGATGTTGCTGTCTAGGATATGGTTAGGGAAATTATTGAGGATGAGGTTAAGTTTACCATTTTTGCTATAAATGATAACAACGCTCCTACCCCTGATGGCTTTGGTGCCAAGTTCTACAATGTGGTATAGGAGATGGTTGGTCAAGATATGGTTGAAGCGATTAAAAATATTTATTTGACATTGGTTCGCTCTTTTGTGAGGTCAGTTACATCATTCTTGCTTTAGTGCCTAAATGTGATGATCCAACTTGTGCTAAAGACTACATACCTATTACTTGTTGTAACATGATCTACAAATGGATTTCTAAAATCATGGCCAACAAATTAAAAGGGATTCTTCTTAAGTGTGTGAATAGACCTCAAGTGGCCTTCATTAAAGGAAGAAGGATTAGTGATAATATCTTATTGGGTAATGAGCTACTCAATAAGTATCATAAAGATGTCTCTGATAAGAAAAGGTGTGTTATTAAAATTGACTTGATAAAAAGCATATGACACGGTTAGATGAGATTTTATTTTAGCTTGTCTTAGGAGGCTTGGTTTTCACCCTCAGTTTATCCATTGGATTAAAGAGTGTATCACCTCCCTTATGTTTTTGGTTTGCATCAATATTGAGTTAGAGGGTTTCTTTAAGAGTTCCAGAGGGTTAAGGTAGGGTGATCTTACATCCCCTTATCTCTTTATGGTTGTTATGGAAGCTTTCACCAAGATTGTTGAAAAAGAGATTATGAAAGCGAAATTTTAGTACCATTGGAAGTGTAAAGAGAGTAAAATTATGCATCTATGTTCTACTGACAACTTTATCCTGTTTTGTAGAGCGAATAAGCACTTTATTAGAACTTTTAAGGATGTTCTTGATAATTTTCAATATTGGTCTAGCTTGAAAGCTAATAGCTATAAAAGTAGCATTTTTCTCTTAAGGGTGGGTAAAGAGGACAAAAGAGGCCAAATTAATATCCTTGGGTTTAATGAAAGGACATTTCCTTTTAGGTACTTGGGAGTGTCGATGGTCTCTTCTAAGATTTTGAAAATTAAATGCAAACCTTTGATCAATAAAATTGTGGGTTGGATCCTTTCTTGGAAGTGTAAACACTTTTCTTATACAAGTAGACTTGAACTTGTTGAAGCTATTTTATTTAGCATATAGGTTTTTTCGGCCACTTATTTCGTCTTTCCTAATAAGGTCCTTAAGGAGATTGATGCCAAACTTAGGAATTTTTTTTGGAGTGGAGGAGAGGCTAACTTGAACAAGGCGAAAGTTATTTGGGAAGAGGTTTGTAAGACATATGATGAAGGAGGATTAGGCCTTAAGGCTAGTAAAGGCTGGAATAAAGCTACGATGGCGCAACATTTGTGGACTATCATTCATGGTGACAATTCTTCTATATGGGCTGATTGGGTTAAGAGGAATATAGTGAAGAATAGAAGTGTATGGAATATTCAAGCCTCTAGTGATAGCCCATGGTGGTAGAGGAAACTTCTCAAGTTGAGAGACGAGATGCAAGATAGGATTAGTCATGTCATTGGTACTTGGGAGGACACTTTTATATGGTGGGACAATTGGCACCCTCTTGGGCCTCTTGCCAAAAGGTTTGGAGACAAAATTATCTATGACTCTTGGATTGGGAAGAATGCTAAAGTCAAGAAGCTTATAGAAAATGGTGAGTGGAAGTGGTCGGTGGTTAACTCTCATGAAATGATTAAGGTCAGGAGTACCCCTTTAAGTAAGCCTATGATAGGTGTTGATAGAGTTGTTTGGAAACCTTATAGGAATGGTAGCTTTTCCATTTCCTTGGCCTAAAATGAATTTAGAAAGAAAAATGACTTAGTGTGTTGGGCTCACCTCATCTAGCATAAGAAGCACATCCCTAGGCACTCCATTATCCTTTAGCTTGCTCTAAGGAAGAGGTTACCCATTCGAGACAAATTGCAAAGGTATAGTTTATGTTTTAATATCACTTGTGTGTTATATGATGTGTTTAAGGAGAATATTGACCATCTTTTCTTTCAATGTGGTTACAGTCAATTTATTTGGGATAATATACTTAACCAAAACAACCTGTGTTATAGAGGACAACCATGGGACGAGTATGTTGAGGAGATCTCTCGAGTATAGAAAGGGAAGTCTCTTAGGGCCACTTCAGCAAAGATGAGCTTGGGTGTTATTGTCTATAGTATTTGGCATGAAAGGAACAATAGAGTTTTTTCAAGAACAGCTTTGCCTAAAGAGAGTCTATATTAATGCAAAAATAGTCATTAGGGACAAAGTAACGGAGTTATGTAATTTTCCTTATTCTCTCCAAAATAGTTCCCTTGTTAATTTTTGGGCTTTTTCCTTGTGTATTCTAAAGAACCATGAACCTTGTCATTTATAAGTGGTTACTTTTTCTACTCTCTTTCTTCCTTTGTCAAAAAAGGGAAAACTTTTACTGTAACCTTGTAAGGGATGAAATTATTAGATTACAGGGGTTAGGAATATATCTAGAGGGAAAATAGGGGTTTTCGGAATGTTTTTAGTTTGAGAGGGAAATTGAGGGTGTGTCCTTTGGATTTGTCTATAACTCATGAGAGGGAGGGCTTCTTTTTCTATCATCGCTTACTTATTTTGCAAGGTAGTCACAAGTGGCTAACTACTTTTCCCTTGAGTTTTAGTCCTCCTTTAGGTATCTTTGCATGTGGTTCGAATATCATGGAGAGGGGTAGACATTGTATTAGCCAAGAGAAAGCATTATGAGATCTCTTGCTTGTGATGGGCAAGTTAAGCTCTTAAGGCTTTGCATGTTTCCTCAAATTAATGTCCATTTTAGGATTATCATGGTTTTATGGTATGGTCAAGGTTGTTTCAACTTTGCTACCATTGATTACATGTGTATGGATGCTTTCACCAAAAGTTGCACCTTCAAGAAGCCTTGGAATCCTTGGATTTTTCTTAATAAAACTGATTTGACTGTTCACGAGTGCTATTTTATGAATAGTAAAATCAGTCTGATTCTTAGCTTTCAAGTAACTTTCTTGGCATATTCAAAAGGCATTCGCATGGGATTTGGAGGACTCTAGCCATGGAATATGTAATAGAGTTTGGAACAATATCAAGACACTTAAAACTTGGGAAAGTGTGAAGGATAAGTACGGAAATATGGTGTTGTAAGTAGAATTCTCATATAGCAAAAGCAGAAACCTATAAGTGTGGCAGCTGGTAATAGCATGGTTTTTAATCAACTTCTCTTGGCATATGTTAATGACTGGAAATATGGAAGGGAGGTTATTTATTTATGTTTTGGATTTCCAAGCAAAATGGACATTCTTAATGTTGTGAAAGGAATTGTGGGCTAGTATAATATGGATTATTGGCAATGCAAGGATTTTGAGAGAAGTAAAGGCTGGCCAAAAAAGTTTACCACACATTACACTTACGGGAATATATGTGATATCATTTACAACTTGAGATGGAGAGGGTTCTCATGCTAGGTGGGCTAGTTGTATTTTGGTTATGCATAATTTCCATCTTATAAGAGAATTTGGTTTTTGCAAATATTTGAAGGGTAAAAAACGATGGTTGTGGTGCTATATGAATTTTTACATGTACGGGTTGTAGGACCCACCGCCACGCGTACCCCTACTGTCGAATACTGGGTGCTTTTATTAATACTCTGGAAATACGGGTACACGTGATGGGAATCCATCAAAAATAAAATCTGCTGTACAACTGAATACAAATGCGGTAGTGAAACTGAAATATATATATATACATTTAACTGCACAATGAGCCCATACTGGCCTTTTTCTTACATGCATACATAAACTGTTCTGTACACTGTTTGACATACATCTGAGAAAATACAAAAAGTTACATATGACCCAGCAGGTCCAAAACTGAAACTGTACATACTGAAAACTATGGTGTGGGCCCTCTCCCGCTAGTCTCGATCCACCCGCTCCTCGACAATAGCACGCACACCTGAAAATGAAGGAAGAAGGAGGGGGATGAGTGATAAAGATCCTCAGTAAGCATTCCTTACTTCCCTCAACTCAAGCAAGCAACATACAATATCATGCATACCTGATCTCGGCCTTAATCATACATCTAGTCGCTTGCTGGAATCTGAAACTGATTAATCTGATTATTTGAATCTCAATCATTTACTGATTTCATTATTATCCATGTCATGATGTGTATGTCATGTCATGCTAACTGAAAATAACTGTAGATGATGATGATGCATGTATCTGAATATCTGAATCCCGATATGTACCCGAAGGTACCTGCTGTGCTGATCAGGCTGATGAACACAAGGATTCGACATCCTGGTCATGTGGGCTGAACAGTCTAGCTATTGGCTAGAAAGCTGAATCTGAAATACTGAACGATCTGACTGGTGTCAAAAGGCTGAATCTATAATGCTGGATAATCTGACTGGTGTCAGAATGCTGAATCTGTAATGCTGGACAATCTGACTGGTGTCAAAAAGCTGAATCGCACAGATGCCCCCTCGAGTTCATCCATACTTAACCCATACATCAGGTTCTGAATACTGAAATCTACTAAATTCGGATCCCTTGATCCTCTCTCAAGCTACATGTCATGCTATGGTATGCATATGCAGCTTTATTAACTGAATTTCTAATTATCTGATGCTGATTTAGCCTTAAAAATGAATTTCCCATGCTTTATTAATCATTTTCTGAAAAACTGCTACTGCACGGGCGTGTGGGCAAGGCACACGGGCGTGCAGGCCAAAGGCACACGAGCGTGTGCCCAGACGCACGGGGTCGTGCACTGGCCGTTCACCTGGTCATGCGCGCTTCTGGAATTCTGGGCGTGTTTCACTGAAAAAGCTTACACACGACCGTGTCCCTCAAGACACACGGGCGTGCGTCTACATTTCTGGCCATGCACACGGGCGTGCTCCTACAAATACAAGGGCACACGACCGTGCCATGCAAGCATACGGTCGTGTGTCTTGTTCTCCAACAAGAACACCCGACTGGAAATTGCACAATTCACATACCAATTCTCAATCAATTTCAAATCAACTTCTAACACACATTCCGAGCACCTCAATAAGCACATTATAAGCATCCAATTCAACATGCATCAATTATCAAAGATTCTACCATGGAAGCACCTCCATTCTCTCACTAAACACATTCAACAAGCATGCATGGTTCATGGATGGAAAATTCAGCATCTCACACAACAATCATCATCATGTAAACATGCATAAAGCTCATCAACATGCAATGGATTCATCCAAGCATCACAATTCATCAAAACAAGCTAGGAATCACAAGGAAGAAGTAAGCGAACACTTACCTCTCGCCATAGCCGCTGGAAGACTATCTTTTCACTAATCTCTTGGCTCTCTCGCCGGATTGGGAGCTACTGGAGGTTGAATTTCCTTTCTAAGGTTGGGAGGAGCTGCTGCTTAAATAAGAAAAGGAAAATGGCTGAAGTGGGTGAGAAAATGGACTTAATCTCCCGAATCACTCTTTTATATATGCACTTACGTGGGCGTGCAAGTCAATGTGCACGGGCGTCATGGAAAAATGAAGGTTATTCATTTCCCACGCTTCGTATGATCGAAACCTCCCTAAAGAAATCATACGAAAGCCACACAGGCTCTGAAAACTTACTAACTCACCCCTGAACTCTTCTAGACTCCCAATCTATCTTTGAATTTCATTTCTAACCTCAAAACTCTACCCCTAAGGGCTTTTCTAATCTGGGATGCTACACAGGTGCACTTTCGCCAAAATTTACGCCATCAGAAATGGAATTTTTTTAGAGGTTTTTACTACCAAATCTATTTTTACTATTTACGGGTACTATTCTATGAACAGTAAAAACATATTATTTTCTAGAATTAATGCTGAGTTTTTAGGCGATTTGAAGGCCATTTCAGAGGTGATTTCAGGGGCTTCTGAGCAGGGTAGCTTGGGCAGGTTAGGGGGCTGGTATTACACATGGAAGAAAGGCAAAAAGGAGTTGAAGAAAGTGAAGTTGGTGGCTAATTTTTCCTCATTTTCTAGGTGTGAAGATCAACTTCCCACAGGCCTTATGCTGGTGGTTGTGGCAGTGGTTATTGGCACATTGCATACATTTTCTTCAATTTTTATAGAATGATTCTAAATCAAGCCATATTGGAGAGCCCTTTTAAATATACCTCTCATTGTCTAGTTTGTTTTTGGACTAAGCTTACTATTGTATATCATTTTTGCTTGTATATAGACTTGATAACTTGGGCTGGTAGGTTGTTGTACGTGTGTTGTGTGCTCGGCCTCTTGAGTTTTATCTTCACAAGAGCTTAAAAAAGCTCTCAAGAGGCTAGTAGGTATGGTGTTTTTTTAGGCTTCTAGCCTTGGCTATCATTTGCGAGTGGTTTTCCCACTACGCTTAGGTTGTTCTGTGCTTGCCCTTTTGTTTTTGTGTATAAATTTTATTTACCAAAAAAAATACATACATACATATATGTGTGTGTGTGTGTGTGTGTGTGTGTGTGCACGTGTGTGTATGCACATACATATATATGTGTATGTATATATATTTATACACATATATATATTACCATACACATATACATATACATGTATAGTAGCATACACATATACACACACACACACACACACACATATAAAAACACATATTTTATAACCTAGAATATATATTAGCATCATATACATCAATACTTAAATATTTGTTTATTCGTAAAAGCTTGAACATTCATACATTCATGCATTAGTAGAAGCATAAACACTTATTATTGTTTACTGAAGAAAAAAAAACCTCTTTTATTACTTATGCATAAAGTATCCTTAAAAACATAACATGTGTATATTGTACTCCAATTATAACACCTTTAAAATATACATTGTACAAAATACATGAAAAATGTGCAACACATACAACATATGATGTCCTATCCATAGTTATCTTATAACACTCCTTTAGTAGTACAATAACTTAAACTATAAGGAAAGGAACTTTGGAATGAGTGATAAGTCACTCAATAATAATTTCATAACCTAACATACATAATATTATCCTTGAAGCATTAGTGTCTTATCTTATTTCTTAGTTTATGTTCTTTCTTCTTATTATCATTCCTAAAAGAAGTCTAGAACATCAGGTTGTCTACTTTTAAAACACATACATTAAATTTCCTTCTTAAAACATTGTTTTGGCATACCATGTCATGCATTAAATCTTAGTAATTCTTTGTACTAGTTATTAAAGTTTCTCTTAATATTTAATTATTTTTGTATCATCCTTTTCTTTTCCTTATTATAAGTCTTACAATTCTATGTTTCTTAATTATGGATAATTCTTTCATAATTTTCATAATTTATTACTTGCATAAATTTATCATGAAATTAATTAATTTCCTAATTCATTGTTTTATATCTTATGTGTTGCACGGTCATGCACCATAGAATTGCACGATCAGTTTCTCCTTAAATTCCATAACCTACGTGGAATTGACATGTGTATATGATCATGACTTAACATTTTATGGTTATGTCTTCAACTCTATAATAACCTTGATTTGCTAGTCATGCATGTATGACCATGACCCTAAAGAATACAACCATACAACCATGCACCTTTCTAAACATGTGATCTTGTGTCACATTTTTCCATTGCAAATCTTAGCTAAATAGCCAATGATATGTGAAAATAAGCATTCATAACCAATTCAACTTAAAGTAGAAATATCATATCTTCAATATCATTCATATAAATCTCAGATATCTAACAAATAGCATCATAATCATCATCAAAAAAATAAAAAATCATTCACATCAATTAAAGTACATACACAAAGCCTAAGTATCTTTCTAAAGTTTCTTAACATCACAGATCATCAATCATCATCAAAATCATGCAAAACAGAATCAAATATGTATCTAGAAGTAGCATTCCACATTTTTATACATAAATAAACATAGCTCTTATGCAATTAACCTAGATCTAAACAATTTAAAGCTAATAATCCATGATTATCATTATATCATCCATCATTATGATTACTTCACATTAATCAAACATTAATTAAGATCATAATAGACTTCAACAATAATTTATCACAAATCCAGCATCACAACAACATACTCAAGCAAGATTAGATTATGACACACTTACTCTAAAGCTTGTGAATGCATTCTCTCTGTTTAAACCTTTCTCTTACTATAACTCATGTCTCAGCTTGCTTCTCTTCTCTATTTGCTCTCTAATGTGCATTCTCTAGAAACCTCAAGAAGTTGAGAATGAAACTTATAAAAAAAATTTGAATTAAAACATACTTTATATAACTGTGCCAAAACATGCTTACACACGATCGTACAAGTAGGCACACATGGGTGTACGTGACAAAAATTAAAAACTTTTGTATTTTTTCATGTTGTACACATGGTAAGCAAAGTCCTTAAATGACCATTCTACCTATAAACTTAGTTACCTTAATTTCTAAACATAAAAACCACTCTTTCTTACATATTTCCACCCTAATTTATCATAACCTAAGGCCATTACAACTCTACCCCTCGTATGAAAATTCCATCCCTAGAATTGCCTAAATAAATCTGGAAATCATAACCTAAAATTTGACTCTACCTCTCAAGTCGCCTTCTTATATCTCTGATTCTTCCATAACACCTTAACTAAATAGATCTTCTTATTCATTAGGGTCTTAACTTAGTGATCTAAAATCTGAATAGCCATCCCTGTTTACTTGTGCTACTTCATCTCCTTTGTTTGAGTGTCTTCTAATCTTCACTCTGATGGGCTAGCCTTTTTAGCCTGGACATCTACTATAGTCATCCCTGTCTCTATTTTTAGAATGTGTTCTTCTTTTTCTTTGTACATCTCAATTGAAGTGACTTGTGTGTTTTCTTTTATGTTGTTCCTTTTACTTGGTGCTTCAGTTGATGATCTTCTTTTGTGTCTTCTCCTTTCTTAGTTCTGATGATTGGTTTGTTTCCTTTCTTTTTACTTTTTCCTCTTAGCTTCCCTTATGACATCTTTGAGGTTATGCTTAGTTAGTTTTCTTTTTATCTTGCTTGTATGTTTTTGTTTTGGTATTAATTAGGTGGTCTTCTTGTATATGGCATGCTTATCGTGCTTCTTGCATGGCATTATGTGTGCTTTAAGTTGGCTCACTTTTTACTTTATTGGTATGTGTTGTGTGGTATGTGTCTGTGTGTTTTTCTTTATTTTTAAGATATGTAAACTCTTTCCATGGTAAGTTCTTTTAAAGTGATGGATGATGTTTGTGTTAATAAACATATGGTTTCCATTGGCATGGCATGGCAAGGGATGACTTTTCTACCTATTTAAAGTCTTCATTAAATAGGCCATGGAATAAGCTTTTCAAAATAAATTGGTATCTTTCAAGCTAGAATTTATTCCCTAGGCTAGTTCAAATGTGAAAAGGAAGAATTTAGTGGTGATGCTAGAAGATGTGGTCATTGAGAGAGCTAAATGATAAGGTTCTTTATAGACAGAAGACCTTTGTTCTTTATTATTAAAATATTTGCTGAAAAGATATAGGGAAATAAAGGTCTGACTAAATTCAAGTCTAATGGGTAAGGAATGTAATCTTAAAACTTAAAGAGGTAAATGATCTTAGTAAAGTTTTAGACAATAACCTATGGTACATTGGGGGCCAGTTATACTATATTAGGAAATATGTAAGGAATATTACTATGATTGCCAAGGAAATTAGGATTATGGTCATGTGGGGAAGGATATATGAGATCTCATTAGAGTTTTGAACTCTAAAAGAGTTTAGCTATATTACAAGTGGAATAGGTAGGTTGTTATGCCTAGACTCGATAACAGAAGAGGGATCTAGACTTGACTTTACTAGAATAAATATCGAGATAGAAATAGACAATGAATTCATAGATGCTTCAGATACTAAACTTCTAAATGGAAAGATAAAGGAACTAAAAATTCAATATGCTTAGAGATCTATTAAATGCCAATGTTGTAGTTAGTTTGGACATACGAGAGAAGAAAGCAAAATTAAAACTTAATCTAATGGAATTAATAGGAGAATACTAAGGGAGGATAGAAAGGATAATAAAAAAGAGATAATAAATGAAAACTGAAAAGGGAAAATAATGGATAATAGCAAGAAGAGCATGGATATTCGAAACAAAGATATTGGCAAGAAAAAGGAGAAGTTTGTGGGAGGAAATTTATAATATAAGCTTGAATTTTTAAAGTAAACTTTGGGTTATTATGTCATACTTCAATGTTATAAGGAGGAAAAATGAAAAGGTTAAAGGATCAATGAATTGGAGTGCTTGTGATAAGAAATTCAATGAATATTACAACAATACTAGGATTGATGACCTTAAGTTAGTTAGGTCAAGTATAACTTATAATATGACTATTGGTTCTTGTAGAGTGGCTTGCGAACTTGATAGGATTCTAATTGATAACATTTGGTTTGATAAATTTTTAAACTTGTATGAGGTGGTGCTTTTTAATTGTATTTTTGACCACTATCCTTTGATTACTTATTGTGGTGTTAAAGAGGCTACGAGAAGAAACCCGTTTAAGTTTTTGAATTTCTTAGATGGCTAATCACCATTTCTGCCTTTGGTGGAAGATTGTTGGAGGACAAAAATTATAAGTAACCTGATGTTTAGGTTGGTCAAGAAGTTAAAAATTATCAAGAACAAATTGAAAGAACTGAATGTGAAAGAATTCTAGTACATTTTAGATAAATAGGCTAAAAACTTGTTAGATAGTGGTTAAACTAGGTTGCTTAAAAACCCCTTCGATGACAATCTTATTGATGAAGAAAAAGCTCTCTCTAAGGCTTACAGAAGGATTAGTTGAAGGGAGGAATCATTCCTTAAACAAAAGTCTAGGATTCAATGTCTTATAGAGGGTGACTAAAACTTAACTACTTTTTCAAATGTTTTAAAGGAAAAGGAATAGGAATACTATTAAAGGAATCTTAAATGATAATGGTGTTATGCTGCCTGAGAAGGGCCAAATTAGATACACTTTGGTTGATTATTTCAACAAGATCCTCTCTAGAAATGATTTTAAGGTTGATAAGAAGAACTTGTCTACATCTTTGACGATAAATTTCCTTATGATATTGCGGATGAAATGGTGAAAAAGATCTCTTATAATGAAATTAAGAGCACTATTTTAGTATAGACCATAACATGGCTCCTAAATTGAATGGGTTTGATTCTTTGCTTTTCAAGATGGCTTGGAAGATTATGGGAGAAGATATGGTGAAAATAGTGAAGTTTTTTTTTTTTTTTTGTAAATAGATCTCTCTTAAAGGAAGTCAATTACACTAACCTTGCGTTTGTCCCCAAATGCAATAACCCTTATTAAGCCAAGGATTTTAGGCCTATTTCCTATTGCAATACAATTTACAAATGTGTATCAAAGATCCTGGCTAATAGAATGAAAGTCATCTTGTCCAATTGTGTCAATATTGCTCAACTAGCTTTTATAGAGGGAAAAAGAATAAGTGATTATATCCTCTTTTGTAGTGAACTCTTTAAGAAATACCATAGGAATAGTGCCATGTTAAAAGGTGTGTTGTGAAAGTTGATCTTAAGAAAGCCTACGACATGGTGAGTTGGGATTTTATATTAGAATGCCTAAAAAGACTTAGTATCCACTGCACCTTCATCCATTGGATTAAAAAATGTATCACCACTCCCAAGAGGATCCCATATCTTTGTACCTCTTCATTATTGCCATGGAAGTTTTTTTTAGAATAATTAAGAAAGAAGTTGGTGAGGGCAAAATTTGACTACCACTGGAAACATAAAGATGACAACATCACTCATTTATGCTTTATAAATAACTTTATTCTTTTTTGTAAAGCCAATGAGGAATCTATTAGAACCTTCAATTATGGTTTGGAGAAGTTTCAAAAGTGGTCTGAACTAGTGGCTAATAAGGCAAAAAGTAAATATTTTTTATTTGGAGTGGTTGAAGAAGAGAAAAAAAAACTCATTGACATCCTTGGGTTTAAAGTTGGTAAGATAACATTTAAGTATCTTAGCATCTCGTTGGTTTCTTCTAAGCTTAGGTAAATATTTGTAAGATGCTTGTAAATAGAATCCTTACTTGCTTAGTTTCTTGGAAGTATGGGCACCTTTCATATGCTAAAAGACATAGGCTCATCAGATCTATTCTTTTTAGTCTCTAAGTTTTCTAAGCTAGTCACTTCTTCCTCCCTAATAGGGTTATGAAAGAGATTGATATAAAACTTAGGAATTTTTTTTAGGGTGGAGGGAAGCTCAATATGGGAAAAATGATAATAGTGTGGGAAAATGTTTGTCATCCTTGTGATGAAGGTGGGATAGGCTTAAGGATTAGCAAAGACAAGAATAAGGCGACTATGACTAGACATTTATTAAATATATAGTCCAACGTAACAATCAATCTATATGGCCTAAGTGGGTTAAGAAGAATAAGATTAAGGGAAGAAGCATATAAGATACTGAGAGCAGAAGGTGACGACCTATGGTAGTGGAAGAAATTTCTAAAAATTAGAGATAACATCAGAAATAAGATATACCACCTTGTAGGCAATAAAGAGCAAACATACCTTTAGTGGGACAACTAGTGAGAGACTAATCTATGACTCAAGTATGAGGAAATATACTAAGGTAAGTTAGATTATTGAAAATGGCAATTAAAATTGGCCTTTAGCGAATACATAAAAAATGATGAAAATCAAGAGTGTTATTATTACGAAATTATTATGAGAAAGTGATATAGCCACTTAGAAGCCTAATGCAAATGGAGAATTCTCAATCAGATCTACTTGGAATGAGGTTAGGAAGAGAAGTGATAAAGTCAAATAGGGAAGAGGAAGGAATATGCATAATAATGTGGAAGATCTTTAAATTAGTAACTTAAATGAGCAAAAAGAACGAAAACAAGAGGCAAAATATTTTGAACACTAACAAGTTTGCTATTTCGCCTAGTAAGAAGAAAAATTACGACATCCAAACTTTCAACCATTTTGGTTCCTTGGTCTTTGAGTTCTAAACAACACCGGTCGTAATGTGTTAGGAATATGGCCATAGGCAACATTAGTGACAATGACTACTAGAAGTCATTTTGTATCATAAGGAGGTGCTTAGTGTAGATTGATTTATCTTTAGATGGAAAAAAAATGTGTAACATCCTGAGGTTAGAATGGTTTTTCTAGGCTTTGAATTGGGGTTAGAAGAGAGATTTCTCAGTTAGGAATCAGTTTCAGTGAGTTAAGAGGGTAGAATGGCCTTTTGTTGGCTTGATATGCAGCTTGTGGAAGGAGCACGACTGTGCGTCTCTGGACACACGCCCATGCATCCCTTTCTCGCCATGCATGCCCGTACATGTTTACCGCACGCCCGTGCATGCCTGCTGGTATATAAAGTCAAATTTTTCCCTCTATTAGTTTCAGTGAGTTTCTTATACATTTTCCCTTTCCTTTCTCTTCAGCTAACCCTAATCAAGTTGAAAGAGAGATCAACCAGCTTTTAGTAGTCAATCCAGCCAAGATTTAGTCAAAGATAGAGAGATTAAAGTCATTAGCAGCTCCGGGTAAGTATCTTCTTACCTTTTTCCTGTTTCCATGAGTTTATGCTTCCTTAGTTGGGTTAATTCAGTTATAAAAGCATGTTTTCAATTTAATAGCATGTCTTTGTGTTATTAATAATAATATAAATGAGAAATATAGACGTAGAAGCATGCTTAGCTCCTTTGATACATGTGTGTGTATTTAAGGGTTTAGAGAGATTTTAGTATGATTTGACGATGAATGATGGCGAAAATATGTTAACAGTAGTATATGTTGCACGCTTGTATGTTATAGTATGTTTAATTGAAGCTTGATGAGATTTGGGTTGAGGTTTGGTAGTGATCTTGTGTGTTTCGGCCATGGGTGTCATGGTCTATGCACGCCCGTGCATTCTGGGTTTTAGCAAGGTCATGGTCGTGTATCTAAGCCATGCATGATCATCTTTTAGATAGGTTCACAATTGTGCGACTGAGGGACACGGTCGTTTGTGAGCCAAATATGAGAATTTAGTAGAATTTCCAGAACCTAGCATGGTTGGGTTGCACGACCGGCACACGGCCCGTGCAGGCCTATGCATGCCCGCGCGTCTAATAATGCACGCTCGTACGCCTAGCAAAAATAAGAACCTTCCTTCCCTTTCAGCAGAATTTCAATAATAAAGCAGCAAATTGAATATTTTAAGTTGAATAACACATGAAACAACTAATGATGAATAAGAATAAATATAAAGAAGGAAGAGACATAGAGAATTTAGTTATACTTACGAGAAACTTAATAGAAATTCAGAAATAGCTTAAATAACGGCTTATAATCAAAAAATAGATGAAAACAGGAAAACAACAACAAATACAGTTTACACAAACAGTAACATAAATAGTAAAAAGCATACAGAACTCAGAAGAGTTTACATAGAACTTATTAACGAGCTTCATAAGTTACAGAAATAGTATAACAGTGAAAATATATAGAACGAAACTATAACAGATGTACATCTGAATAGAAAGTAATCAGAAGGAAAGAAATGATAAATCATAATGCATGATATACAGTATATGACATAGCATGTCAACTCAGTGTTTTCAGACAAAGGGATTGAGGGATTCACTTGCATTAGTTTTCAGCATGTAAAGCCCATTATCCGGGTTAGTTAACTGGGTGAACTCAATGGGGTATTTATAGGATTTCAACCTTCTGACTGTTGTCAGATCATTTTAATTTCAGCTTACTAGTCCGAGGACTGGTATGGTATATATATATTTCAGCTTACTAGTAACTCGTTAGTCTGTTTCAACCACACTTCCAAGATGTCGAATCGTTGTGTTCATCAGCCTGATCAGCACAGCAGGTATCTTCGAATACAAAGAGTTTACAACAGTATTTTAAGATCTTCATATCCAATAACAGTAACGAAATAGGATAATAAATATCAAAAAGAGAACCTTATGAGTTAAGTTATGCCGTTTGGGTTTCTCTTCATTCTGGGTTGTTTACGTATACTCATATACGTATTTACAACACAGCATGAGGTAGAGTTCGAATAGTAAGTCGAGCTAAAGTAAAATATATTTTAAGATCAAAATAAACTCAGTAGAGGTTATCAGATGAACAGTCAAACTAGTTATAGGCAAAGTAGAGTCTATTAAGCGAGTAATCAGATTAACAATGAAATAGAAACAGAGAAAGAAAGCATTAAAGAAAGAAAACAGAGAATAAGATAAGAGAAAAAGTTATTAGGCTATTCGAGAACTTAGTTAAGTTCATTAGCTTAGTAGCTAGCCCGAGATGTATTCAGCTTATAGCTCTACCCGAGAGTAGAGGTAAGAGATGCTTACTGAGTGACTTATCACTCATCCCCCTCAATTTCCTTTCTTGTAGGTTGGTGTTTTGAAGAGCTGAGCTTGGAGCACGAGGTGGTTGATGAGTGGGATACAGCTCAAGCGGGTTCTCACCTGATATTTTTAGTTATCCATATGTATGTATATATATATTTAGTTTTCAGTAGACAGTATGTTGGCTCGCATGCTTATGTTGCTCTTGCATATGGGATATACAGTATCAATTATATTTTCAGATACTAGTATAAATAATAAAATATGAGCTTTATTGAGGATACTGTACAATGGGTTTTAGCCTTCCACCACACTTATTTTATAAACTTCTGCATTGTTTATGTTTTCAGTGTAGTTTTGTGTAGCATTTCCTATTGAATGTGATTGGTATTGATTTTTAGGCAGTAAGTAAATAAAATAATATAATATAGTTTTTATATAATAAATAAATAATAACAGCACAAGGACATCCAGCAGGGGGTCTTACAAAACGTAACAATCGTAAACATGACATCTCCACCTATGGTTCATTTTCTCTTTCTTAGGTTTTTAATGATTGGAATAGGGTATACATATTCGATGCTTGTAAACTCTCCAGAGTTAAGCTATTTCTAAGAAAAAATGGCAAGAGTTTCCCTAGAAATAACACAACCTAGAAGAAATTTCTCTTTATCCAATTCATAAAAATAAAAAAAAATCATAGTAAACACTTCTAATCATTCCATCATAATTTACCAGTCCTACCAAATGACTAGATTTATATAACTCAACCATTAACTGAAATAAAACATAAACCCTTGTTTACTATGATTTCATTAGTAAAAGATGTAAAGATGTTTTTCAGATGATATATTTAACTGATAACCCAAACGTCATAAACTTATATACAATACATAAAAATATCTATAATATCTCAAAATCCCAATATATATTCATCTAATGTTAATAGAACCGCGTGTCATGCCCGTGCCTGTGCCATGACTCTCCCCCACCACTGCTCAATGAATACCTATAAAATAAATGAAATCTAACAGGATTAGCACTAATGGCTCAGTAAATCAAATTGACTATGCATTTATCCCTATTAGATCTCATTTAATTTTTATAAAATTTTTTCCTTTGATATAATACCATAAATATGTAAATATGATAAATGACATGCATGACATAATATATACTTAATACACTTTATAGTATGTCTGTATAGCTTTAAAACACATGCTTCTAAACTTCTTACTTCATTCTAAAATCTTTTTATACTTGCCAAATAGACTAAACTAAGGCATAGATTCGAAACTTTGGCTCTATGAGCAACATAATAGTCCAGGCACAATCCTCATTCTTCATGCACACTGAGCAAATTGTACAATATATCTGAATCTAAAGTCACTCCCTTTTGGTGACGTGCATGCAAGGGTCCTCATAAGTTCCTCATCGCAACAGTTTACTGTAAAACTACTTTAAAATTTACATACTTTTATACATTTTCACTGACTACAAACTTAAGTTTATAAACATTAAATCTGTGTGAAAAACTGAAGTTTATAAATAAGAAAATGTTTTTCTATAAATGCTTACTGACTTATTAAATTATGAAAAATATGTATATATATATGTATATACTCATTTTTTAGTTGTTATACATTCACATAATCTTTGTATCAGATTTATTCTGCTTAATATCTTCTCATATGCTAAGCATCCTCATACATTATTAATACAAGGATAAACATGAGATTTAGTAAGGTGTAACTTAGCCATTACTAACTTCTAAGTTCCCATGACTTAATATTTATCATTTAAGCTTACTAAAAATAAATTAGGTCAAACCATCTTAACAAACACCAAATCATTACAACTTGTATATATATAAATATTGCATGATTTATCGCACTTGGCCATGAATACATCTTGAATACTTATTGATATAATATCTTAGCCTTACCATATCATCATATCCATTTTCCAAGATTGCAAAACAAGTCAAGTTTTTATCATACATACCTCAACATAACATACCAATATCATATATTCAATCATTTAATCTCAAATTCACTCCAAATTCATTTTCTTCCTTTTTTTTTTTTTTTTTTTTTACATAGCCAAATCTTCCTCAATAATTTTATCAAATATTGTCTCCTAAAACTAATTTTATATCATTTCATCTACATAATATTATTTATTACTTATATCATTAACTACTAAAACTAATCAATGTCAATTTTTCCATAAACCCTAAGATGAGAAACTTAACTTTCCAATCAAATTTACTTACCTTCAAGCTTTTTCCTTGCTTCTTCTTCTTCCTTTGAATAGTTTTTCTCCCACTAAATTCCTAATCCATCATTAAAGAATTAGAAAATCATCTAATACATAAAATTTTAACAATTTTTTGCAAGATTTTTACATTAGATGATGATGGAAACACTTTTCTTGAAAAATCCTAGCAAATTTCTTCACAAATCCTCTTGATTTCTTGCGAAATTGAAGAAAAGAAAGGAGAAAAGAGTAAGAAACGTCCAGCTACTGGGAAGAAGGAAAAATGGAAGAAAAAGGGCACATTTATCCCTTTTAATTAAGTAATTATGCCTAATTTTGAAAAATGCCCTTCATCTTTTTTATAAATTACATCTATACCCTTTATTCAATTTACCAAAATTAACCTTCTTAACATATAAATTACCTTATGCTATTTCTTTTCAATATCCATTCTATCCCTTGAATCTTTTTAAAATAACCATTTTACCCCTTGTACAAAATATAACAATTACCTTTCATCTTTTTCAATAATTCTATCTATGTCCTCATGCAATTTACTAAGAATGACCTCCTTAAACATATAAATTACTTTATGTCCTTTCTTTTTAATTCTCACATTATCCCTAGAATCTTTGTAAAATGACCATTTTACCCTTAGTGTAAAATATCACTCTTTTATACATTTTCCTAAGAAATTTCTAATAAAACCATTAAGGGTAATTTTTATAAGGGATTTTTTAATATACCTGAGTGTGGGTATGACATTTCTTCCCCTCTTAGAAGAATTTCATCCCGAATTCAAAAAAACAATTCAGGAAAATGGTATTGCATATCTTGTTCTACCTCCCATGTTGCTTCATTTACTTCATGATTTCTCCATAGAACTTTTACTAATAGAATTTTCTTATTCCGAAGCTCTATAATTTTTCAATCCAATATTTGCACTAATCGCTCTTCATATACCAAGTTATCTACTAACTCAATTTTTTTATAGTTAGTATATGAGAAGGATCTCTCAGGTATCTTCGAAGCAACGATATATAAAACACATTATGTACTCTATCCATACTCGGAGGAAGTGCAAGTTTATAAGCCACTTTACCTATTCTTTCTAGTACCTCGAATGGGCCAATACTTCATGGTGCAAGTTTTCCTTTTCTTCCAAATCTCATAACTTGCTTATAGGGGGTAATTTTCACAAATACTTTGTCACCCACCTAAAGCTCTATTCTTTTCTTTTCAAGTTTGATTAGCTCTTTTGTCTATCTTGTGATTGCTTCAGTCTACTAGATTGAATACTCAAGTCAAAGATTCGAATCAAGGCCAATTTAGTCAAGGAATAATTACATGAATATACAAGCATGCAAATTATCATATTTTAAATATGTTTATGTTTTATTGTAATTAGATTTGGGGAACTTATGTAATTGTTTTTCTTATGTTTTCTTTTATTTAAATTGAATTGTATTTAAATTAACAAGGATTAGCTATATTTTAACTATGGTTTGTACTTGCCTATAAAAAGTCAACTTAACTTCATTGTCAAGGATCATTTGTCTTTGAAATGAAATTGTGTTAAGTTTTATGCTTTCTTTGTTCCATGATGCTTGGTTGGCTCATGTGAATAATTATCTTCCTTTTTCCAACTCTTTTGCAAGTGAAGGTTGGTGGTGAAGAATCAAAGTAGTAGAAGTGAGATTCAATTGGGTTGACAATTTCCTTTAAACTTGATTAAACCTCCTTTATCTTTGGTTCAACCTCAAGGTGGTGGATAATCATCCTTTAAGCTTGAGGACTTCTATCTTGCAATTTTCATCAAATAAGTTATTATAATTTGTGTGGTGGTTTGAGCTTCATTTTCCTACATTTCTTTTGGATTATCATTGATCTTTAAAGTGGAGTTGGAGAAAGTTTGCCTAGGATTGAACTTTGGCATGAAATTTTGTATGGAATTGAATGTTTGTGATACTTGTTTAAGGTTGGGAATTTAGGGGTGACATGGTGAGAGTTTAGCAACAATTTTAGGAGCTCACAAGTCTTTTATTATTGATTAGCAATCATCTTCAAACTTTGACTGAAAATGTTGTACACTAAAGTAAAAAAAAGTTCATAGGGATTTGTTGCATTTTAGGTAAAAAATGAGACCTTTAGTGGTGTTTCTAATTTCCTTTTACATACGCTTTCCAATACACAATTAAAAATCAGTAAATGAGACTTTTAGCAGCATTTTTATTAAATGCCAATATAAACACTTATAAAATTTTTTTTACAAATTTTAGCAATGTTTATACAAATGCTGTTAAATGTCGATTCTATTGTAACAGAACATTTTTAGTACTTTCCATTAAATATTGTAATAAAAAATTCACGAACAGGTGCATATTTTTTAGTTAAAGATCATGCAACATTGACTTTCACTTCTTAACCTTATATCATGGATCATACAACTAGTAGTATGTTCTAACACCCACTATTGAGAAGCATTACCCTCTAGAGAGAATGTTACTTTCTCTTGTCTATATTTGCATGATAAGGTAATTTAATTAAAACCAAATCATTCAAAATTTACTAAAATACCCTTCTTATTACAAATAAACCGAAACACCTTGAGTGTCTTGACATCAAAAAACATCTCATATGTATATAAAAACCCATTGTTGTTAAAAAAATAACATCAAATATCCAAGATTATCCCAAAATATATAATGAAACATAAAAATCAATAAGGTGGTCCGTTCATGTCGTTACATTGCTAACCAACTACCACACAACTATCAAATCATTTCTCACTTGTAAAAATAAAATGAAAAGGTGTGAGTAATAAACAATCAATAAATAGGAGTATTTAGTCCTATAGTCAATCATATTTGTCATTTCCTTAATTTTATTTTCACATTCCTATTAGTAATCTCTCTTGTCATTTAGGATATTTTTTTAGATCATAACTTGGATGACATAAAATACAATGCATATAAAAATAATTTATCAAAAATGATGGTGGAAGCAAATTTAAATCATTTTTCCTTGAAAATCATCTTTATACCAATCGAACTAGGTTGAAGTAAGGATTCGACACCCTAAGCACCTAACTCAATCTCTTAGGCATTTGTAGTTCACAATATGTATGAACTTATTCTAGCGTCTCTTTATAGACACTAATTGATGAATTGTCACACCCACACTCAGGTATATTCAAAAATCCCTAATAGAAATTACCCTTAATGGTTTTATTAGAAATTCCTTTAGAAAATGTATAAAAGAGTGATATTTTACTCCAAGGGTAAAATGGTCATTTATGAAGATTCAAGGGATAATGTGGGGATTAAAAAGAAATGACATAAGGTAATTTATATGTTTATAAAGATCATTCTTAGTAAATTGTATAAGGACATAAATGAAATTATTAAAAAAGATGAAAGGTAATTGTTATATTTTGCACTAGGGGTAAAATGATCATTTTAAAAAGATTCAAGGGATAAAGTGGACATTAAAAAGAAATAGCATAAGGTAATTTATATGTTAGGAAGGTTGATTTTGATAAATTGAATAAAGGGTATAGAAGTAATTTATAAAAAAGATGAAGGGCATTTTTGAAAACTAGGCATAATTAATTAATTAAAAAGGATAAAGGTGCCTTTTTTCTTTCATTTTTCCTTCTTCCCAGCAGCAGGACGTTTCTCACTCTTTTCTCCTTTCTATTCTTCAATTTTGCAAGAAATCAAGAGGATTTGTGAAGAAATTTGCTAGGATATTTCAAGAAAAGTGTTTCCATCATCATCTAAGGTAAGAATCTTCCAAAAAAGTTTTAAAATTTTATGTATTAGGTGATGTTCTAATTCTTTAATAGTGGGTTAGGAATTTAGAGGGAGAAAACCTATTCAAAGGAAGAAGAAAAAGCAAGGAAAAAGCTTAAAGGTAAGTAAATTTGATTGGAAAATTAAGTTTCTCATCTTAGGGTTTATGGAAAAATTGATATTGATTAGTTTTGGTAGTTAATGATATAAGAAATAAATAATATTATGGAGATGAAATGATATAAAATTAGTTTGAGAAGAAAATATTTGATGCAATTATTGAAGAAGATTTGGCTATGTAAAAAGAAAAGGAAGAAAATGGACTTGGAGTGAATTTGAGGTTAAAAGATTGAATATATGATATTGGTATGTTATGTTAAGATATGTATGATGAGAAACTAGACTTGTTATGCAATCTTGGAAAATGGATATGGTGATGTGGTAAGGCTAAGATCTTATATCAGTAAGTATTCAAGACGTATTCATGGCCAAGTTCGATAAATCATGCAACATTTATATATGTACAAGTTGTGATGACTTGGTGTTTGTTAAGATGGTGTGACCTAATTTATTTTTAGTAAACTTAAATGATAAATATTAGGTCATGGAAACTTAGAAGTTAATAATGACTAAGTTACACCTTACTAAATCTCATGTTTATCCTTGTATTAATAATGTACAAGGATGCTTAGCAAATGAGAAGATCTTAAGTAGAATAAATCTGATACAAAGATTATTTGAATGTATAACAACTAAGAAATGAGTATATACATACATATATATACTTTTCATGATTTAATAAGTCAGTAAGCATTTATAAAAAAAACATTTTCTTATTTATAAACTTAAGGTTTTCACACAGATTTAATGTTCATAAACTTAAGTTTGTAGTTAGTGAAAATGCATAAAACGTATGTACATTTTAAAGCATTTTTATAGTAAAATGTTGCGATGAGGAACTTATGAGCACCCTTGCATGTGCATCGCCAAAAGAGAGTGACTTTAAATTCAGATGCATTGTACAATTCGTTCAGTGTGTACGTAGGTTGAGGATTGTGCCTAGACAATTACGTTGCTCATATGGCCAAAGTTTCGAATCTATGCCTCACTTTAGTCCAATTGGCAAGTATAAAAAGATTTCAAAAAGATGTAAGAAGTTTAGAAACACGTGTTTTAAAGCTATACAAACATACTATAAAGTGTATTAAGTATATATTATGTCATGCATATCATTTATCATATTTACATATTAATGGTGTTATATCAAAGGAAAAGATTTTACAAAAATTAAGCGAGATCTAATAGGGATAAATGCATAGCCAATTTGATTTACTTACTGAGCCATTAGTGCTCATCCTGTTAGATTTCACTTATTTTGCAAGTACTCATTAAGTAGTGGTCAAGGAGAGTCATGGCACAAGCACGAGCATGGCACGTATCTCTATTAACATTAGATGAATATGTTTTAAGATATTATAAATATTTTTATGTATTGTATATAAGTTTATAACGTTTGGGTTATTAGTTAAACATATCATCTAGAAAACATCTTTACATCTTTTGCTAATGAAATCATAATAGACAAAGGTTTATGTTTTATTTCAGTTACTAATTGAGTTATATAAATCTAATTGTTTGGTAGGACCGGTAAATTGTGATGAAATAGTTCGAAATGTTTACTATGATTTTCTTTTTATGAACAAGATAAAGAGAAATTTTCTTATGAATTGTGTTATTTCTGGGGAAACTCTTGCCTTTTTTTTTTTTTGAAATAGTTCAACTTTAAAGGGTTTACATGAACTCTCTCATACACTTCTTTTGTGGGTGTATAGGACAAACAACACATCCTCTTTTTAAGTGCATAACTTATATCATGGATGCCCTCTCACAATAACCTTTTATAAAAAATAAAAAAAATCTAAAAATCAAGTGAGAAAAGTATGTTTTCAAGGATAGCATCAAATCTCTCAATACTTTGCGTTCCACACATATACTGACAAATATCAATTAATCCTTTACCTTCATATGTTATCAATATATTTGTGGCTTGCATATTAAATGCAAATCAAACATATTGGAAATTTCATTAAAAATGAAAGAATTTCATGTCTAATTTTCCACTGGTCGATTTTAACCCTCTTCAACCATAATAACATTCATACAACTCAAAATGCCAAAATCAGTTCATTCCATTACACAAATAAACCCTAAAATTAAAAAGCTTTAAATGTATGTTTATGGCATATCTATTGTCAATGTAAACATAGGTAAATCTCTACACCCTAAATAATAAAAAGATGAAGATGATTGACATATGAACCTTTTCCCCAATTATGTGCATGAAAATCCCTTTCAAATTGTCAAGATCGAAATGGTATGTGCAACGAATTCTCTGTATGCAAAGTAAATAAATGTTTTGAAATGAGTCAAACTAAGTCATAAGCTAGTTTATATACAAAGGTAATTTTGTCACTTTAATTTGTTGGCTACAAAGCTATAATCGTTGGATTGAGGATTATTTTAATTAATTACCATTATAAGAATTTTATTTTTAAACTATTCTTGGAATTTTTTTTGTAATCTTAATTTATTTCAAATCATATGGGAAGACCTTAAATATGTGAAGCTTAGTGCAAGCCCCTTGAACATTGGCTCCAAAATCAACCTTGCAGATGCACCACAAAGGTCAAGCTTATAGGCTCATTAAGAAGTTAATATTTGTTCACATTTTTAGCGTCAACCATCTCTACCTCATTTTTTACAACAATCATAAAATACAATAGTAATTATTTATTGCGTTTATGTGAAAGGAAAATTATACTTGTTCATTCTTAACATAAAATTGCAAGAATGGTAAGATCGAATATTATATTTGTGAAGAGAATTTTCCCTTCAAATGATGATGCAACCTGGTGACAAACTTAAAAATAAATCTTACGTGGTCAAGATTAAATGAAAATAAAATATAATTGAGTCAATCAAGAAATAAGAAAACCTAAAAGCCGTCAATGCAAAATTTTAAGAGTTATATTAATGTATTTATGATTTGTTGATCGTATTTATAATTGGTTGATTGTATGACTACAAAGCTATTTAAGTTGTTATCAAATTGTTTCATCTTTAATCACATGTTAATGTGTATCCATTGTAGGGAATTGTGTGTGTGTGTATGTGTTTTTTTTCTTACATATTTGTAAAATAGTGATATGAATTTCACTTCACCAACACTTCTTCATGATCATGGGAAACATCCAAGAGTAGAGGAAATTCAGAGAAAGAATTCTATGGTCCAAAACAACCACACATGTGAGCCTGCTAAGAGTAATTTCCGCACATATAATAAAGGCAAGATGAATGAGATCAAATTCAAGCAATGTGACTTTATGAAGCTCATGCATTCTAACCTTCATTCATGGCCCTCCAAGGAGTCCAAAATCATAAAGTGGCTACACAACAAATTCAAAGACAAAAGGAGAAGTCAAGCCAAGCCAACCAAGGGCTTATGATCAAACATGTAGTTCTTTCTTTAGTTTTAAATGTAATTAGATTTAGGGAACTTATGTAATTTGTCTCTTTTGTGTTTTCTTTTATTAATTTAAGTGGTGTTTAAGTTAACTAGGGTTAGTTAGACTTTAACCATGGGTTGTATCATGCCTATAAAAGGCAATCCAAACTTCTTGTAAAGGACTTTTGATGAATTAATGAAAATTTGAGAGCTTTAGCTTTCCTTCCATGTGTTCTTAGAACTTGGTGTTCTTGGGAACCAAGTATCAATCCTTTATCCAATTTCCATTGCAAGAAGGAAGTTGGTGGTGGAGATTCAAGTTGGTGATTCTTGTATCAAGTGGGTGGAGCCTTCCTTTAAGCTTGTGTGCAAGAAATCTTTATGCTTGGATCACCCTCAAGTTGGTGGAGAATTTCCTTTATGCTTGAGGTTTGTTTTCTTGCTAATTTTAGTTCATGTTTGATGGTCTTGAAGATTGCTTGAAGTGATGATAGATTGGACTTGCATGAATGTTAGTTTTGGATGGGAAATTTGCTTGATATTGCATGGTTGAGGAGCTTGTTTATTGCTGGATTTTTTACCATCATTTGAATGCTATTTGTTCACCATTGAAGAGAGATTAAGGGCTACATTTCACATCAATTTGGTATCAGAGCCAAAACCTGGTTGGAATATGTTTAAGGGTGTGTTTGTAGTGCATTGTGGTGAGTGATTGGTATCTAAAACCTGTAAATTTTTCTGCTGGAATTGTGGAAAATTTCTGCATGAATTTCCTTGTCTTGGCTGAAATTAATTGCTAGATATAGGCTGGAAAATTATGCTTGCATTTGTAGTATGAAAAGGTGATGTTTTAAGTTTTGAATGGATGATTAAATTGGGAAAGAAGTAGAAGAAGTGGCTGCTGGATTTTTGCATAATTCTTGGCTGGAAATTTGAAGATTGTGAGAATTATTTCATGTGAAGAAGGAGAGAAGAACTTGCCGCTGGATATGCAATTTTTTTTTGGCTAAAAGTTTGATTGATTTTGGAAAGAGAAAGTGATCAATTGGTGTGTACTTGCTCCTAAAATTAAGCTTGACACCTTACCTTCATTCAATGCCCACTTGTGCCCTTAAATTAAAATTTACATAAATTGCAAATTGCCTTGCATGTGAGCCGGACCTTATTGCAAATTTGGGAGGAGGTTAGTCAATTTCCTTGTTAACTTTTCCTTAAATCTTGGCTTTGAAACCTATCACATTAAATGCCTACATCTTTGCCATACCTTTGCATGTTCACAAGTACCCACTTGCCTACACTATTACCATTTTGATTTATCCACTTGCATTCCTCATTTACCAAGTTGTCCCTTACCAAAATTTCCATATTACCCTCACTAAAGTTTGCCAAAGCCCAACCCAAAATTTCAAGCCCAAATAATTAGCAACACCCTAACCCAACTCCATACCTTAGCCCAAACACTTACCTCACCAATATTAACTATTAAAAACACTGTTCATTGGCCGAGTTACTGTTCAAGCTAAAAGGTACTATTCACAGAACCAAAACATCCATTTCCTATTTACGTAAACACTTCCCATTTCATCCCACATGAACCAATGGCAAGTGCAAACCCCTTCCACACTAGGTGCACAATCAAAGGAAAAGTATGTAAGGTTATCATTGATAAAGGGATTCATACTAATGTGGCTTCTAAGACCCTTGTGGAAAAATTAAATATCCCAACATATGATCTTGCAAGTCCTTATGAGATACGATGGGGAAGTAATGGGAACCCAATTCAAGTGAACAAACTTGTTATCCTAACTTTTTCCATTGGCAAAAATTATGAGGATGTAGTGATTTGTGATGTAATTCCAATTGATGAATGTCATTTGTTACTTGGGAGGCCATGGCAATGTCAAAGAGAAGCTACACACAATGAAAAGATGAACACCTATTCCTTCAAGTTCCTCAAAAAGAAGATTACCCTTATACCCTTATCACTTGAGGAATTATCATCTCCATCATCATCATCCCAAACGTCTTTCCCTAGAGCAAACAAGCTTGAGGAGTCCATGGAAGAATATCAAGCCAAAGATGCATTAGTGGTGATCGAAAGGAAAGATGAAATTAGGAAAGCTATCTTACATGAGTGTGATGAAGTGGCCAATGAGGAAAATACTTCCGAGTTCAATCATGCAAATGACCACGAAAGTGAATTAATAGAAGAAAGTAATAGAAGCTTGATAGGTGAATTGATTGAACAGGATTTGAGGGCAAATCCTCATCAATCTGGGGAGATTGATATGAATTTCACTTCACCAACACTTCTTCATGATCATGGGAAACATCCAAGAGTAGAGGAAATTCAGAGAAAGAATTCTATGGTCCAAAACAACCACACATGTGAGCCTACTAAGAGTAATTTCCGCACATATAATAAAGGCAAGATGAATGAGATCAAATTCAAGCAATGTGACTTTATGAAGCTCATGCATTCTAACCTTCATTCATGGCCCTCCAAGGAGTCCAAAATCATAAAGTGGCTACACAACAAATTCAAAGACAAAAGGAGAAGTCAAGCCAAGCCAACCAAGGGCTTATGATCAAACATGTAGTTCTTTCTTTAGTTTTAAATGTAATTAGATTTAGGGAACTTATGTAATTTGTCTCTTTTGTGTTTTCTTTTATTAATTTAAGTGGTGTTTAAGTTAACTAGGGTTAGTTAGACTTTAACCATGGGTTGTATCATGCCTATAAAAGGCAATCCAAACTTATTGTAAAGGACTTTTGATGAATTAATGAAAATTTGAGAGCTTTAGCTTTCCTTCCATGTGTTCTTAGAACTTGGTGTTCTTGGGAACCAAGTATCAATCCTTTATCCAATTTCCATTGCAAGAAGGAAGTTGGTGGTGGAGATTCAAGTTGGTGATTCTTGTATCAAGTGGGTGGAGCCTTCCTTTAAGCTTGTGTGCAAGAAATCTTTATGCTTGGATCACCCTCAAGTTGGTGGAGAATTTCCTTTATGCTTGAGGTTTGTTTTCTTGCTAATTTTAGTTCATGTTTGATGGTCTTGAAGATTGCTTGAAGTGATGATAGATTGGACTTGCATGAATGTTAGTTTTGGATGGGAAATTTGCTTGTTATTGCATGGTTGAGGAGCTTGTTTATTGCTGGATTTTTTACCATCATTTGAATGCTATTTGTTCACCATTGAAGAGAGATTAAGGGCTGCAATTCACATCAAATAGGATGTATGAGACATGTTAAAAGATATTACTAGGATTATATTAATAAATTCCGAATAAGAAATGTTATATACGATTAGATACTTTGTATTAAAATCCATAATTTCCATTAAAATACTATGTTAGTTTCTATGCATGATGCCCAAGTAGGAAACTTAATTTGATTAAGAAAATGATTTTAAGGAAAGTAATATTTAAGGTTTACCTATAGTGATAAAGAGAAAAAGGAAAACAAGAAGCAAATGCAAGTAAATAATTTGGCATATATTAATACTTGTGAGTTATGGTTGTTAGAAGCGTGTGTGCATGAATATATAATAATGGTTAAGGCATTAAACCACCAATACAAACATTTTTATGGCCAAATCATTTAAGGTAAAACCATTAATATCAAATATTATAAATGGTTAAAACCATTTTAATAATAATTTGATTCAAAATGCTTTTGTATATCCTAATTTTTTAATATCTGCAAGAAGCAGGACTTTTGGATGTGCTCACGTGGCACTTTATAGACAAAATAACTGTCAAATTCTTACAAACAAAACATTATTTACAAAAAAAAAAAAAAAAAAAGCCTCAAACAAATAACATTATTCAACGTAGTATAATGTTGATCTTATCGAATCAGAATAATCATACTCAAATATGTAAGAAATCAGCATGGGAATTCGTTATTCACAAGGGTAATGACATTGACAGTAAAGGTTTAAGGATTGTACAATGTCCATTTAGTTTGATCTCCAAAGGCATCGTTGCATGCTATGTCAGTGTCTAGGATAACAGCCTCCAACATTATAAAGAATCTGATCACAGGTTTTACCATTCGCCTTCATTTCCTCACCTACAACAATTCCATTAACAATATATGTTAATTTCAATTAAATTAATTTACTTGTAGCCATGAACACAAGTAAAAGAATGGCAGATGCTGAAAAATTTTTCATTCTTTCCCTGGCTTCAAAAAAGCAACTTGGTTATACATATATACACAATACATACATAATGTATATACACATATACAAGGCAGTTGGGGAAAAACATTTATTGTTTTTTGGTGCATGCACCTAATTCTCTGTGGATATTTGTTAACGGAATATTCATAACAAATTTCAATGAAAATTAATTGAATAATCCAATCAATTGCTTAATGTTTTTCTTATTTAATTGCCATTTACGGCCTTTTGACTAGGAAAAATCCTAATCCAGAAATGAACAAAATGAATTCTAATACAATAAGTACGTGGTGCAGAGATGAACTATTTCCACACCGGGCGAAAGGTAGCAGCAGTGACCTCTTAGATATATATTAAACGAATAATTGAGGCAGTTAATGGCACGGAGCTTTGCGGTGATCACAAAGAGAACTGTCCTTCAGCCTTTTACTTAAGAATACCGTGTGCGCCTATTTTTGGAGGGGCATTACATTTCATTTAAAATTTTAAGTAAATAAAAAATACTCGTCTTTCTTCGTTACTGGCTTAAATTTGTAGTCTAGTTAAGAAGAAACGTCTTTAATTTTTGTGTTTTTTTTTTTTTTGGGTAATTGTCTTTAATTTCTGTTGTGTTGTTTTGTTTTAATTTTTTTTATTTACTTAAAATACAAATGTATCTTTAATTAATTGTTATAATATTAAATTATATAAAACAAAATTTAAATTTTTTTTCTTCAAATTAGGATTGAATATGAATCGAGCCGGTATAGTTCAATTTGAATTTATTTAATTCAACTACAAACCAAGTTTGAAAAAGAGGATTTGACTCACTTCAATAATCAAGTTAGAGGGAATCTGATTTAGTTTGATTCAAGTATAGTTTGAACTAGTGACTCAAATTTGTCATTCAAATTTGTAGTTCAAGCTTAGCTTAAATTTATTATTCGAATTTGTAATTCAAAATCAAGCTATCCTTAATTTTGGATTGATGAACTAGAGTCAAACCATTTTTTGTTCGAACTGAACTTATGCCAAGTGGTGTTTAGGCCCGGTTCAGCTCAAATCCACCCTTACTCCAAATCCCTAGCCTCCCTTAATCATAAATAACAACTTTGGCCAATAGTCACAATCAACAACTTTTACCATTTGAAGATTGTTGCCTTAATGATTGTTTTGATTCATTGTTTGTGATTGTAAGCTAATTTTATTTCATTAAATATTTCTCCTTTTAATTTTGACATGTACAAGGACAATATTAACTCAATATATTGTGTAGTGTGCATTACTCAACCAACACCAATACTAATTATCTTTTATTTTGTCATTTGTTGGAGTGGGTGCTTTATAGAAAATCATTCTGAGAATATCAATTCATTGATAAAGTCATATACACAAGCAACAAGTGGCATACTTTATATCGATAAGTGTTTTTTATGCTAGGATAAATACCTTTAGGATGGTTAATACAAGTCAAAGAATCAAATGGATTGATCATGCTTTCTCTATGTACTCATTAAGAAGGTCATTCTAGAACTGTCCATAGGCTCGATATTACCATAAGTTAGGGTAGTGGTAATGAAGAGGGGATTATCATAGTGTTGAATACTTCGTCAAATAGTGACAATTTACACGTGTCATAGGTATTGGTTGTAGTTTGGTGTAACAAATAGGTGTATGCTAATACTAGATTGTTACATGACCTACTAAGAGTATTATATACAAATGGTTACCTCAATGTCAATAGATTATATTCTTTTTAGCAAATGAAGGTACAGTGATCCTTCGATTTGAGGATTACTAAACTGCTCTACATAAAGAATCAAAGGAACTATTTTGACTTGATCAAAGTTAAAGATTCAAAGAAATTCTCTTGTGGATTAGGATAACTTGATAAGTATGGTTTGACTCTATTTAACATATAGTCATAATAAAGGTCATAAGAATGGTGTTTGCTTATATCAAGACTGTAGGCTAAGGTGCTTCAACATAAGATGCATCACTTCTAATGATGAAAGACCAGATCTTAGATAAGCCTATGTTGACACTTGTTGGCAACCTAAATCTACGATCAAAGTAAAATTAGGTCATAGCTTAATCAATTCAATCATTCAGTTGGCAATCAGTTGTATTTAATAACAAGGAATAACTAAGGTAAACACTAGATCTATGACTTAGTTTTGAGAGATAAAAATGACAAAAGGATTTGCATTATATGTGTAACCTGATATTCATAGGCTACAAATTAATGTTCACTTCAGCAGACAGGGGTCATGATGTCTTGCTAAAGGTTTTTCATCGTCTGTGTATGGTAAGATGTCATGGTAGACGGTGATAATTTCACATTGGTGAGCTTGTGGTTTACACATATAGAAGGGTTGGGTGATCTAAGACATAATTAGTTCTTAAGATGAATTAGACCTTTGCTTGGATTGATGATTTGGTGTCTCAAGCAATGTTTGGATTCAATATGGACTGATATTGTAACATCTCTAGGTTAGACTAGTCCTTTTAGCTTAGAAATCAAAATCAAAAGAGAGATTTTAATATAATAAATAGACTTGAGAGAGTTTAGGGGTGAAATAGTCATTTTAAGGTTGTGTGTGGATTATGCATGGGTTTTCTTAAGAGACTATTTTATGTGTAGTGTGAGAAGAAATGAAAATCTTGCATTTCCATGAGAGCATGACCGTGTATCCTCAAGACACATAACTGTGTGCCTTAACTAAGTTTCTATCATCATATATATAGTCAGTTTTATCCTTATCAAATGCAAGTTTTCACCCAAAATCTTCTTTCATCTTCAAAGAACCCTAATCCCAAAAGTGAAAGAAAGCAGCTAGCAGTACCTAGTCAAGCTAAGGAGAATGATCCAACTAGAGAAAGATTGAGCTTGTAGTAGACATAGGTATGTGTTTTCCTTACATTTCTGAAAAACCTTAATAGGTAGGAAAATAATCCTAGAGGGGGGTGAATAGAATTATTCAAAATTTTATAAATTTAAATTTCAACTACAAGATACCTAAGCAATGAAACCAAATAAATCACACAATGAAAATAACTCAAATTAAACATGAAATTAAGAGAGAAGGGTTAAAGAGTGCTCAGTCAAGTTTATAGAGGTTCAGAGCTCTAAACACAATCCTCCGACATTCTCTTCTTCAATCACAACTCGATTGAAGTTTAACTATCTTCTAACCACCAAAGATATAATAGTTTTTTTCGACAAGGGAATTTTGCCCTTTTTACAAATGGTTAACAATACAAGAAAGATGTACAATTGCCTCTATATGGGCTGAAACATACAATGAAGTACAACTCTCTTAAATGAGAATATTTGTGAGCTTGGGAGAGAATTTTTGTGAGCAATATGAGAAGTGCAAATAGCTTAGTTATGTAATCCATTTTTCTAACTTTCTTCTCTTTAAAATGGTCTCTTTTAATACTTGATTTAATACTTGAAATGGTAAGCAGTTGTTTCCCTAAATTTCTATCTATTAGGGTGTTTGAAAAAATTGGTTTTGCAATAAATTTTTTAGGTGCATAGTTGTTCTTGTGGAGCACATGGCCATGCTTGCTATATTTATGACCTTGAGTAGACTCCCAATGATTGAATTTAACATACCCGTCAATGATGCACAATCGTGTGCCTATGAAGCATAGTCATGCTTTATGTCCTTAAGATTTTTTGTTGGAATTCTATAATCTCATATGACTTTTATGCATGGGTACACACTAGCTTCACACGAGAGTTATTATACTTACATACGATCATATGCCAATTTTACATGATCGTGTGCGAGTTGTATAACTTTGAGTTTCTTTGCATGATCATCCCTACATGACTCCTTTGGTAGTGCTTTTCATATTTCATAGCATATGGTCGTGTGTCTATTTCATGCATAGTCATGTGTTAACTATGGTCTTTGACTTCATGCATGACTGTATTACATGACTAAGTGTCTCGTGTTCTTCTTAAACCTTACATGCATAGTCATGTGCCAAAAGTACACATAGTTGTGTGGTTGACTATTCTTTTTTGACTTAGCATGTCTACTATCACATGATTAGAATACCTGTGCTTCTTCAAAACATGCAGTAGCACGATTTATGTCAAAGTGTGACACGATCATGTATTTGACTTGAATGTTTTGACCTTACACAGTTAAGCTGATGGTGTTATATCTGTGTTTTACACATACACGGTTGTGTAAAATATGAGCACGATCATGTTGGTCCTAAAAAATTTTTAGAATCATTATAGATCCTAACATAGTTTCTTGTATAGTCTCATGTTTTGGCCACACAAGTTATCGAGTGATCACGTAGGTCATGCCAAAATGGCACACGATCTGTGAGACCTGTAACTTGTAAGAATATAACTTTTTTCCCTTCTTTTATCATGAAATCATTCATGCAAGGGATTTATTAGCTATTTTAACATATTTTTATCATCATCAAAACATCAAGGGTTCAACAATCTCCCCAATTTATTTCAAGCTTATGGTCGCTGTTCTATTTGATATGTGTGTGTTAGATGTAAGTTTGATGATTAACTAACATGAAAACATGTTGATTATCATGAGTTGATAAATGAAACTAAAAGGGTAAAAGCATGTAGGAATATATATGTATGTGTATAAGTGTGTGTGTGTGTAACTATATGTTGTTCAAGGGTTTTAAAGCATGATTTAGTTAGATGTAGAGTTATTGATAATGAAAATAATTGCAAAATTATTATGGTTAGCATATCTTAATGTTTATATGTTTTATTTGTGATTTGGGTTCAGATTACAGGGAGCTCTATAATTACAACCCTTATATTATCAAAATACAACATGGTGCATGACTTTGTGCCTAATAACACATGACCATCCATTCATGTTTTGAGGTACCTCACAGTCATGTACAAGCATGCATAGTTGAGGTAAAGCATATAGTGTCCTGTAAGGACACAACTGTGTGACCTGGGGTTACAATCATATGCCTGCATTAGTCAAGCATGATCATACCCAAAGGTCACGACCATATAACAAGATTGGTCTGTAAGCTCACGTAAGTTCAAGATCACGATTGCGTGCTTATGCACAACCATGTGTTCTAAAGAAGTACAACCACGCAACATGAGAAAGTTACAAAATGTAAAGCAAAACCATAACTAGATAGCATACAGAACTCCTAATCAGAGAAAGAACCTTATATGAGTTTGAAAAGCTACCAAAGATCGGAATGAGAAATTATACATACATGATGAACATATTCTAAATAGTATATAAAGCAAGAAAGTCAAAAAATTTTAGTAAGTCATACATAGAACAGAATTGTAACAATAAATTCAGTTTACACAAAATATAATTAGAGAAATAAATAATAAAACATGCATGATGAACATCTACACAACATGGCATATCATATAATATTTTCAGAAAGGGATTAGGTGATCCACCTACATGGTTTTAGAAAAGAAATACAATGTTCCAATTATCATTTTAGGGGTGAATACGAGGGGACACTTGTAAGTGCGCACACCCACCAAAAAAGTAACTAGTATCTATGATGTAAGAAGATATTTATATATATACTGGTCGTGTGTTAGTTATCAGTTATTAGTTTTTAGAACTAATATCAATTTTTAGATTACAAAATCAATTTTGGTTTTAGATATCAGTACCAGTTTACTAATCAGTATCAGTACAATTAAAACTCACATGGTCAGGGTGTTGAATTATTATATTCATCAGTCTAATCAGTACAATGGATATTTTAAATTATTTTCAAATATTTTTAGAAATAAATCTTTTGGTTATTAAATTATTTCAAGATCTTCATATCATAGCAAAGTTTTCAGAAAATGTTTTCTATAAATAGGTATAAGGGCAACAATATGAGATTTTTAACATACCTCATACCATGATATACGTTTAGGTAACATATTATGAATCAAATATAAATTATCATGATGAATGGTTAGTAAAGCTCTAAGAACTTGATATACCATAAGTACAAAATATTAAACAAGAGATACTTTGAATAAAGAACTACATATTAAAAATAGAAAGAAAACGTGAATATAGTTAAAACCTATAACAAATCATGAATATTACTGAGCATACATATGTTCACATATGTACCGAATTCAATAATAAATAAATAAAGACTTATGTTAAACCACGAAAGTAGAATAGTTTACAGTCTACTTGTGGGTCATAACATCCTAGGATTAAAAATGCCTTTTAGTTAGAAATTAGGGCTAAATATGAGAATTTGTAATAGAATTAGAGTTGGAAGAGTTTAAGGGTGATATAGTAAGTTTTTAGAGTTAATGTGGCTTGTGCATGAGTCTCCTTGATAGGTTTCTTTCATGCGAAGCACGAGAAATGAAGTTTCTTCATTTCTCATGCTTCGCATGAAATCTTCATTTTTCCTTATGGATGACCATGCATGTTGAAGTGCACGCCCATGCATGCTTGTAGAATAAGAAAGGAAACAGCTTAAAACTAATATGAATTTCACTTCACCAACACTTCTTCATGATCATGGGAAACATCCAAGAGTAGAGGAAATTCAAAGAAAGAATTCCATGGTCCAAAACAACCACACATGTGAGCCTACTAAGAGTAATTTCCACACATATTATAAAGGCAAGATGAATGAGATCAAATTCAAGCGATGTGACTTTATGAAGCTCATGCATTCTAACATTCATTCATGGCCCTCCAAGGAGTCCAAAATCATCAAGTGGCTACACAACAAGTTCAAAGACAAAAGGAGAAGTCAAGCCAAGCCAACCAAGGGCTTATGATCCAATATTTATTTCTTTCTTTAGTTTTAAATGTAATTAGATTTAGGGAACTTATGTAATTTGTCTCTTTTGTGTTTTCTTTTATTTAATTTAAGTGGTGTTTAAGTTAACTAGGGTTAGTTAGACTTTAACCATGGTTTGTATCATGCCTATAAAAGGCAATCCAAACTTATTGTAAAGAACTTTTGAAGAATTAATGAAACTTTAAAAGCTTGTGCTTCTCTCTCTTGAGTTCTTAGAACTTAGTGTTCTTGGGAACCAAGTTGCATCCTTTATCCAATTTCCATTGCAAGAAGGAAGTTGGTGGTGGAGATTCAAGTTGGTGATTCTTGTATCAAGTGGGTGGAGCCTTCCTTTAAGCTTGTGTGCAAGAAATCTTTATGCTTGGATCACCCTCAAGTTGGTGGAAGATTTCCTTTATGCTTGAGGTTTGTTTCTTGCTAATTTTAGTTCATGTTTGATGGTCTTGAAGATTGCTTGAAGTGATGATAGATTGGAGTTGCATGAATCTTAGTTTTGGGTGGGAAATTTGCTTGATATTGCATGGTTTAGGAGCTTGTTTATTGCTGGATTTTTGACCATCATTTGAATGCTATTTGTTCACCATTGAAGAGAGATTAAGGGCTCAATTCATATCAAAAACATTTCTCACCTGTTACTTATTCATTTTTCATCCAAGTTCCCTTTTACTTTTAGAGAATCCCAACCCTAGGGGTGTTAATCAGTAGCAAGAGGATCCTAATCTAGCTAGAGGGTAAGAGATTTAGTTAGAAGAGAAAATAAGGTAGTCATGGCTAGAGATAAGTATTTCCTTACGTCTTTCTTGAGTTTTCCTAGTATAGGTTTGTTGATTGATGAGATATGTGTATGTTTCCAGCATGTTTTATAATTGTATGATGTGATTATATATTAATATGATAAAAATGAAGTGATTGTGATGGTATTTCTTACCCATGAACATCCTTAGTGCCTGTATATGAATGGGTATGTGTTTTCAAGATGTTATTGACGCTTGAGTATGATATTAAATGTGATTGATGAAATTGGCAGGTGTATTTTAGTTGTTTGGAGTGTAGAATATGGATAGATTGGGTTAATTACAGATATACAAAGCATTGGATGGGATTGTATGAGTTTCAGACATGGAATTATCAAAACAGAGCAAGATGCATATCCGTGCACCCATAAATACACATATGTGCACCCTTGTAATGCAGGGTCATGCCCGTGTGGACGATAAGTGCATGACTACAATTATCAGAGGGTCACGACTGTGTGTGTTATAGACACACTCGTGCCTTGCAGTGTCATGGTCGTATGTGTCGTAGGCATTCCCATGCATTTATATAAGTTTGAGAATAAATCAAAATTCCATAAACAAGCATGACTAAGCTACACGGTTGGCACATGGCCTGTGCATCTTCATGCACTCCCGTACGTAAGCAAAAATTGAGATTTGAACTAAAATGAAGCATAAAGCATAGAGAATCTCTTATAATACTATAAAACATTATAGGAAGATGAAATAAGATAACATGATGCATTATAAACATATCATAGCATGACATACCCAATAGTGTTTTTAAAAAAGAGATCAAAGGATCTACTTGCATGAATTTTTAGCATTTAAAGCCTGATATCCAGGTTAGTTAGCAAAGGTGAATACGAGGGGACATCTGTAGGATTTCAGCTTTCTGACTTCAGTCAGATTGGTTTAGTTTTAGCTTACTGGTCCAAAGACTAGTATGGTAGGATATTTCAACTTACTGACACTTCGCTAGTATGGTTCAGCCTACATGACCAAGATATTGAATCCTTGTATTCATCAGTCTGATCAATAGTATAGATTTTTAGTTACATTATTTTTAAATATTTTTTTAATTTAGGGTCTTTGGATCTTTACAACTATTTTCAGATAAACTAGCAATGATTTCAAACAACTAGCCAATGACACATAGCATGTTTTAGCATGACTTCATGCCATTACATGCACTTCATGGGATGATATACAAATTCAGTTGAAAAAATAAGAACAAGTTATATTCATAATAAGAAGCAAAAAGAATGAACACAAATTCAAAATGCCTTGATCATGAGAATAATTAAATTAAATTCACATAAAAGTTCAACTTAAAGGTTTGCTTGTGTTAGAAAGAAGTAAAAAGTGCTTACTAAGTAAGTTATCACTTACCCTTTTCCTTTCCCTTTTCTTTGCAGGTCAGTAGATAGATGCTACTGAGGCTTGGGTGGACGATGGCTATTTTGATTTCAACAGGCTTGGTGGGATTTTGATGTTCATGCAAATTTCCAGAAATAGTTTTACGGATACATGCATGTATTTTACATATGATATATGTATACATAGAACTTCTCACATATGTACATACATATGTACATGTTTATATATCATCATAAGTTTTCCTAAACCCATCACTTTATGATTTACTATTTATTGTTTACAGTTTCTGCTTGCGTATTTTTCAGTCAGTCAGTAGGATTTTGTAGGATTCTTGTTGTGTATATCAATCTTTAGCATTCTTCTCAATAATAAATGAATAAATATCTTATTATTTGAATAAATAAAGCATAGACATTAATAGCAGTAGTATATATAGTAGCTAATCCTACATTGTTGGTATCAAAGCAGATCTCTAAACCATATTTTTCCAAATTCATGATTTTAAATGCATTGTTTGCATAATTGTATTAGTAAGGACCAGTGTTTACTCCTCAACAGCCAGAGTTCGTACCATCCTCTTAGTATAAGTAAGGTATTGTTTCCTTTATGTTGTTTATGTGTTTCTAACGCCTTTGTTTGTTTTTGATGATATAAATAGAAGAGATTATATCCCTATATTTATTTATGAAGAAGGAAATAGTTCCTCAGCTAGACCCATAAGTGTGAGTGATAAGAGACGATCTCAAAGTTCCTCCTATGTGTCCCTCCGGTCAGAAGAATTGAAGGAAATGATGAAAGAGGTATTAAGAGAAGGCTTTCAGCAAGCAAGGGTATGTCGTGGTCAAGAACTTGTTAGAGATAAATTAGTTAGACATGACGTCCATCAGATGCCAAGAAAGAGAAGACAACCAGAGTTAGTTAGAGACAGATTCTAGTTTCTAGTAGTTTATAGTGGTTCAAGTCAAGGTATGAGTACTAAGACAGTAGGTACAAGTAATTCAAATAAGTTGCATCATATCTACAATTTTCTAAGATTATTTCAACCTTTAAAATTCAGTAGATAAAGGGATCCAGTAGTGATAGAAAGCGTAATGGGGCTTTTTACTTTGTTAGAGAAGGAGAAAATCAAATATACGGTATTTATACTTAGAGGTGATGCAAAGGTTTGGTAGAACATTGCCAAAGCTTCAATCAATGAAGATCAGCTAACTTGGACAAAATTTCAGTGACTATTTGATGTAGAGTATTGGATTTAAGGACTTAATCAATGAAAATCAGCTTAATTGTTCATTGATTTGGCACAAGGATCAAGCATAGTTAAAGAGTATGCCACCAAATTCAATGCTTTAGCAAGATTTGTTCTCAATTTAGCAAGGATAAAAATGGGCAGAGTGTAAAAATTTATATATGGGTTACATCTTGCCATAGCTAAAGATGTTATAAATAGAGCAAATCCTCCCTAAAAGTTTAATGATACATTAAGGAGAGCACTTAGATCAAAAGCTAGTTTACAGCTTATAAGTGTGATGGCCCAATCGGTTGAGAAGACAAGAGATAGAGGCAAGAGACCAATGCTAGTAAGGAAATCATTTAAAGGGGCTTGAGACAAAGGGTTTCAACTTAATTGCCTCAATGTGATAAATATGGTAAGTGACATTTTGGTGAGTGTTTGGTCGGTCAGATCATATGTTTTGAGTGTTGTCAGTCAGGGCACAAGATCTTTGAGTGTCCATTTAGAGTTAAAACTGGTGTAAGGCTAAATAGAATTGGTTATGGTCCAGTTAGAGGTAGAGTAGGTCCACCAAAAGGTGGTGCTAGTGCAGAGAAAGTTAGAACAACGACTCATAAGCTTGGTGTTGGAGCACTTGAGAGAGGTATAAGTCTTTCAAGTAGGGGTAAAGCCAAAGTGTATATTGTTCACAAGGAGTAGGCTGAGACCATACCACATACAGTGACTAGTTAGTTACTTTTCCTTGATGCTTATTTATTTGTATTGGTGGATTATGGTGTCACATATAACTTCATAGCTAGGAGTATAGTAAAAAGATTAGGGTTGACCCCTAGTATGGCTAGTAAGAGTATCTATGTAGAGATGTCGGATGGAGGATTTATAATAAGTGACTAGGTTTTGATAGATTAGAAAGTTATGATTTTAGATAGAAGATTGCGGATATATTTGATCATGTTAAAGTTAATCGATTTCAATAAGATCTTAGGTATGGATTTTTTGAGAAAATATAATATAGAGATAGATTGTGGGAGAAAAAAGGTAAGATTTCATTTAGGCCCTGATCAATTTGTCTTTGGTGAGGCAAAGTTGAGAGTATGATAATCTCTTATGTTAAGGCGAGAAAATTGTTGAGTAAAGACTATATTGGATATTTGGCTAACGTTGTATATAAAAGTGTAATTAGGCTAAGTATCGAGAAGGTACTAGTGATAAGGGAGTTTTCAGATATCTTTCCAGATGAGTTACTAGGGTTACCTCTAGATAGGGAGTTAGTGTTTAGTGTCGAGCTTCTTCTTAGTATGGGTTTTATTTATAAGGCTCTGTACCAGATGACTCCAGCTAAACTTCAGAAGTTAAAGAAATAGTTGCAAGAGCTGATTGATAAGAGATTTATCAGGCTAAATTGTTCGCTTTAGGGAGCTTTTATTCTATTTGTTAAGAAGAAAGATGGGTCAATGAGGACGTGTATTGATTACCGAGAGCTAAATAAGGTTACAGTGAAGAATAAATATCTTCTACAAAGAATTGACGATCTTTTTAACTAGTTGAGATGAACAATTGTATTCTCCAAGACTGGTTTGAATCTGGGTATTATCAAGTGAGAGTGGCAGACAGAGACATGCCCAAAACTTTTTCAAGACTAGATATAGGCATTATAAATTTGTGATAATGCCCTTCGGTTTGACAAATGCCCTTATAATATTTATAGATTTGATGAACCAGGTATTTTAAGACTATCTTGACATATTTGTAGTGGTATTCATTGATGACATCTGATATGAATTTCACTTCACCAACACTTCTTCATGATCATGGGAAACATCCAAGAGTAGAGGAAATTCAGAGAAAGAATTCCATGGTCCAAAACAACCACACATGTGAGCCTACTAAGAGTAATTTCCATACATATTATAAAGGCAAGATGAATGAGATCAAATTCAAGCAATGTGACTTTATGAAGCTCATGCATTCTAACATTCATTCATGGCCCTCCAAGGAGTCCAAAATCATAAAGTGGCTACACAACAAGTTCAAAGACAATAGGAGAAGTCAAGCCAAGCCAACCAAGGGCTTATGATAAAACATGTATTTCTTTCTTTAGTTTTAAATGTAATTAGATTTAGGGAACTTATGTAATTTGTCTCTTTTGTGTTTTCTTTATTTAATTTAAGTGCTGTTTAAGTTAACTAGGGTTAGTTAGACTTTAACCATAGTTTGTATCATGCCTATAAAAGGCAATCCAAACTTATTGTAAAGGACTTTTTGATGAAATGAAAATTTAGAGAAGCTTTGTGCTTTTTCTTTCAATTCCATGATGCTTTGGTGGCTCATGTGAATGTTTATTTTCCTTTATCCAAATTTCCATTTGCAAGAAGGAATTTGGTGGTGGAAGAACCTTGGTGGTGGAATTTCCTTTATCCTTGGTTCACCCTCAAGTTGGTGGAGGAATCCTTTATGCTTGAGGTTGGTTTTTCTTGCTACATTTTCATTTATGTTTGTTGTTGATGAATTAGTGTTGGATTTGGGTGGAAAATTGCATGAATTTAAGACTTATTGGGGGCTGGAATTTTAGGGGTGATTTGGGAGATTTTAGAATCAATTTTGGGAGCATTAACACCTTCTCAATTCACATCAACATCTTAGTCTACTCGAAGAGTAGAAAAGAGCATAAAGAACATCTAAGATTTATGTTTCAAAGGTTAAGAGATCAATAACTATTTGCCAAATTCACCAAGTGTGAGTTTTGGTTAGACAGAATGGCTTTTCTAGGTCATATTGTATCAGTAGATGACATTTTAGATGACCCTAGTAAGTTTAAGGTTATTTTGAGTTGGCCGAAACCAAAGGCTGTTTAAGAGGTGAGAAGTTTCTTAGGTTTGACAAGTTATTACAGGAGATTCATTAAGGGATTCTCGAGGTTGGCAAGACCTTTGATTGTTTTGACTATGAAAAAGGTGTCTTTTGTTTGGATAGAGGAGTAGGAGATTCATTTTCAGGAGTTAAAACAAAGATTGACTAGCACTCCAATTTTGGCACTACATTATGAGGGAGTAGAGTTTGACATTTACACAGATACTTCCCATCAGGGGATTAGTGTTATCTTAATATAGTCTAGTAGGGTAATTACCTATGTCTCTAGGTAACTGAGGGATCATGAGTTGAGATACCCTACCCATGACTTGGAGTTAGCTGTAGTTGTCTTCGCCTTCAAGATTTAGAGACACTATCTTTATGGGGTTAAGTACAACATTTATTCAGATCATAAAAGCTTAAAACACTTCTTCACTTAGAGGGAACTTAATGTGAGACAGAAAAGATGGTTGGAATTAATAAAAGACTATGATTGTGAGATTAAGTATCGCCTAAGTAAAGTCAATGTAGTGGTTAATGCATTAAGTAGGAGAGTGGCCTTGTCAAGAATTTTTATTTAGAGAGAGGTGTAGGATAAGATTGTCAGAGAGGAGATTGAGATAGTGACTGTAGGCTTTTTCAGACTTCAGATTGTATCCTCTTTGTTTGATAAGATTAGAGCCAATAAGATATCAGATAGTTAGACTCATGGAATGATTCAAAAGATTTCAGAAGGTTCAATGTCAAACTTTGAAGTCAGATATGAGATTTAGAGATTTAGAGATTTAGAGATAGAGTTCGTGTGCCACAGAATTCAGAATTGAGACAGAAGATTTTATCAAAGGCTCATAACATAGTGTATTCAGTACATTTAGGTAGCACAAAAATGTATCAAGATCTCAAGAAGAGTTTCTGGTGGTCAGGGATGAAGAGAGACATAACAGACTTTGTTTTCAAGTGTTTGGTATGTCAATAGGTTAAGGTAGAGCATCAGAGATTATCAGGGTTACTACATCTTTTAAGTATTCCTGAGTGAAAGTAGGAGGACATATCTATGAATTTTATTTCAGGTCTTCCTAGAGTTCAGAGAGGATATAACAGTATTTGGGTGATTATAGATAGATTAAGCAAGTCGACTCATTTTCTACCTATTCCATAGGGTATAACTACAGATCAATTGAGGTAGTTATCTATCAAAGAGGTTGTCAAATTTCATAGGGTTCCTAAGACTATTGTGTCAGATAGAGACTCTAGGTTCTTGTCAGCTCTTTAGAAGAGTTTGTAGAGATCATTAAGGACCAGGTTACAATTCAGTTCAATATACCATCCTCAAACTGATAGTCAGACGGAGAGAGTAAATCAAATTCTGGAGGATATGTTAAGAGCCTATTGTATAGACTTTTAGACCAGTTAGGTAGAGTTACTTCCTTTAATAGAGTTTGCATATAATAACAGTTATCAAGTAGATATTCAAATGGCTCCATTTACGGCTTTATATGGTCAAAAGTACAGATTTCCTCTTCATTGGGATGAGATTGAAGAAAATGATTCTTTAGAGATTGTAATAGGTCTAGAGTTGACCTAGAGAATGATTAAGCTATCAAGTAGAGAATGAAACAGGCCCAGGATTAACATAAAATTTATGTTGATTTGAGATGTAGGGAGATAGAGTTTCAAGTAGGTCATAAAGTATTTTTTAGAGTTGCTCCCTACAGACAAGTTTTTAGATTTAGTAAGAAAAGAAAGCTAGCCCCTAGATTTATTGGCCCGTATAAGATATTAGAGAGAATTGGAAAGGTTACCTACAAACTTGCTTTGCCAGGCAGTATAAAAAGAATCCACAATGTCTTTCATGTGTCTTAATTGAGAAAAGGATCAGTCACATGTGCTTTAATTCTAAAATTTGGATCTTGTAGATGACTTGGGTTATTAAGAAAAGCCAATTCAGATTTTGGATTATAAGGTTAAAGTCCTCAGAAATAAAAAAATTCCTTTGGTAAAGGTATTGTAGAGAAGTCAGAGAGTAGAAGAAGCCACTTGAGAGGTGGAGTTTGAGATCATGGATATATTTTCAGAGTTGTTCAGGTAAATTCCGAGGATGAAATTATTATAAGGAGGGAGCAATGTAACATCCTAGGATTGGAAATGCCTTTTAGTTAGAAAATGGGGTGAAATGTAAGAATTTGTGATAGAATTGGAGTTTGAAGAGTTTAGGGGTAAGATACTAAGTTTTCAGAGTTAGTGTGGCTTGCGCATAAGTCTCATTAGGAGGCTTTTTTCATTTGAAGCGTGGGAAATGAAGTTTCTTCATTTTCTCTCATGCACGACCATACATGTTGGAGTGCATGCCCGTGTATGCTTATAGAATGAGAGAGAAAACAACTTAAAACATTTCTCACCCATCATTTATTCATTTTTCCTCCAAGTTTCCTTTTTATTTTTAGAGAATCACAACCCTAGAGATGTTAATTAGTAACAAGAGGATCCTAATCCAGCTAAAGGGTAAGAGATTTAGTTAGAGGAGAGAAGAAGGAAGTCATGGCTAGAGGTAAGTATTTCCTTGCCTTTTTCTTGAGTTTTTGATGCGTTAAAAGTTTAAACCCTAACTTCTTAACAAGTGTACTAGTTCAAACTAATACAGGAAGTATTCAGGGTGTCGTATCCACGGGATCGCATAGCAAGTACCAAGACGACACCACTCCTAAATTTATCTAAACTATCGAATACGAGTCTAAAATAACATGAAAACTAAAACCAACATAAAATCAAGCAATTTCGAAGCACACCTAGGTAAATCGAATAACAATATATGAGATGATGCTAAGATTTTGGGTTCACTAATTCATTACAATGTAGGTTTTTCGTATGCGTATATATCTTATGTTATTCATGTGACAACAGAATTCCCTAAATTTATCAACATTTTTTCTCAAGCAATATTAATCCTATTTAACAATCTAATAATCTAAATATCTCTATCTAGGTTAAATTAGATGAAAATGCATTAAGTTCTATGGAATCAACTAGCTTTCAGCACAAGCCTATTGTGCCTATGACTATTACATGTATTATCAAATATATCTCTATATTTAATTAATCCACGATTTGTATTCTTATTGCTTTTATGCAATATCACCTCTCGATCTCAATCACACAACAAAAATCCTATTAAAATTGGTCAAGTTTTAATAGGCATTAAGTTCAGAATGCAAACTCATATGAAATAATATATTCGTAAATTAAATTCGAAAAACACTACATATTCATGAATTAGCTAGCCCTAATTTTAGCAAGAATTTTTTAGTTCATCATTAAACACAAATAGGCAATAAGATTCAAACAAATCGTAAGCATAATGGAGAAATAAAAACAAAACCAGATGAAGTCTTGAATCTCTTATTGAAGCTGATAAAAAATATTCTCACAATTGTAATCTGAAAAGCTTTTGATTGAATCCCCAAAATAAAATATTCAATATCTGAAAAGTGTGTGAAGAATCTCTCAAAAACTCTCATAGGACGGCTCTCCTTTTGTCTAAAATTACAAAGTATTATATATACTTAGGGTTAGGGAAGAGTTTCACTCCTAGTGAAATTCTACAAAAATTTGCCCATGTCGCGGCCTCATGCTGTGGCATGAAGATGCTGCCTGCTACTGCTGGGCCATGCCGTGGCATCATGCTACAGCATAAGGATTCTGGACTACATGTTATGGCCTAATGCTGCGGCATGCAGCTTCTGGAATTTTTATGCGCCTCCTGCACTACCCTATGCTGCGGCATGTAGCTTCTGGAATCAGAAATTTTCATCTGCATAAAAGTTGTAGCCCTAGATGTCTAGTTTCATTTTCTTTTTGAATCACTTCATTTGGACTTCATAATCTCAAGTTATGACCATTTTAGTGCTCTATGGTTAGACATAGAATTTCACCAAGAAGATCTGAATTTGCGGTAATGGTTAAGGGCCCAAACGAACTCGGATTTTTCCCCATAATAGCTTTTGGAAAAGCTTGAGATGTCCACTACAACTTTAGTGAAGACTACATTTTCATTAAAGAACTCAAACATATTGAAAATCCTTATTTTTCTCCTATGGCACGCAATACTCTCCTTTCCCCTTTTTGCTCTAGTTACTCATTCTTCTTTAGACTAAAGTCGAACCTCTGGGTAATCCTTCATAAGTGTTTTTTTGGCTTGATTTCCATTGAAATCATATCAAAATCAAAATTTCCTACAAAACCAAACATGAAAACCCGTGATCCACAATGATACCAAAAACTGGAAAAAGAAAAAATGCTGACTTTGCTACAGTGCTCTCTCTTCTCTCCTGTTTTCAAATATCCCTTGCTTCCCGCTACTGTGCTTTCTTCCTTCTCTTGCGTCTGAGTTGTCTTCCGGTGGACTGTTCTTCATCTCCGGTGATCTCTGACCGGCCAGCCTTTGGCTGGTCTGCTCCTTTGCGTCTCTCGGTTTTGTGCTTCTCCTCCTGGAATTCTTGTTCGTACCAGACCTGTCCTGTCTGTGGCTTTGCTTGTGGCTGGTGCTCTTCTTTGCTTTGTGTGGCTTTCAGGTTTGTTCCCTCTTCTCCTCTCTTTTTTTCTCCTCCTTGTCCTGTGGTGTCCCGTAGCTTGGTTGCTCTGGTTGGGAGTTTGTGGGTCTTCTTGGCTGGTGCGTTTTTTTGTTTTTGTATTTGTTTGGTTTGGTATGTGTGTTTCTTGAGTGTTTGAGTGCGTGTGTGTGGCTTTCTCTTGGTCTGGTGTGGTCTGTGGTGTCTAATTTATTTTGGCTTTATTTTCTCTGGTTAGTTGGTTGTGTGGTTGGTGTGTGTGGGCTGGTGTGTGTTTGCTTGGTGGTTTCCTTGCAGGAGTTTGGTGTTATGGCCAAAGTCGTCAATGCTTCTGATTCTTCGTATATCATGTTGCGTGATGGTGTGCCTAGTGTGCGTAATCTTAATGAGAATGAGGTGACCCATCCGAAACCTTGGAGTAAATTATTTGGGGGAATAAAAATAGGGGCTGACTTGGAGTATATTCCCCCTCCGGGTTCTTCTAAAGGGGGGAAATGTATTGTGGAGATTCCGGAGGAGGTTGTGAATGAAGGGGCAAGAAGATGGGAGTCTTGTGCTGTAGGTTTTTTTTTGGGTAGAAGACCTCCTTTTCAAGTTGTGAGAAGATTTGTTGAAAAGTTATGGGGTAATAAAGGACTTATAGAGGTGACTTCGAATGGGCAGGGTATGGTCATCCTTAGGTTCAAAGAGGCTGATGATTTGAATGAAGTCCTTGACAATGACACTTTGCATATTGGGGGTCAACCTTTCTTTATCAGAAGATGGTCACGGAACCTTTCCATGGTCGCAGAGGAGATTAGGACAGTTGCCGTTTGGGTTAAGATATTTGGTGTTCCTTTAGAGTTATGGAATCCGAAAGGCTTTAGCTACATCGCTAGTGGTATTGGACATCCTATTAGACTGGATTCTATTACAGAAGAAGGTTCAAGATTGGATTATGCTAGAATGTATGTAGAGATGGAACTAAATAAAGAGTTTCCTAACACGGTGGAAATCAAGCTACCAAATGGAAAAGTCATTGAATTGAAAATTGATTATGCCTGGAGACCTATCAAATGCCAAATGTGTAGTTCATACGGCCATAGTCGTGAGGAGTGTAAGTTGGGTAGTCATGGAGTGGGGATAAAGAGAAGACCTCAAAGGGACCCCAGCCAGACGCGGAGTGAGCAAGCCCGTGTAGGTGTTAATAACCGGATGGGTGATAAAGGAAATGACGGCGGAGCTTGGAAAAGAAAAGTGAACAATAAAAAAGAGGAAACTGTGGGGAAAAACATACACTTGAAATTCGTGAAAATAGATTCGAAGTGTTAAGAAGGACCAATGATGAAGAGGGGGTTTGTGATGTGGATGGTGAGATTGTTGAAGTGGGGAGGAGGTTTGATCACCTCGAGGAATCGTACCCGCCTCTTGATTTGAATAAGGGGTCAAGCTTAGATCTTCACAAGGGTAAAAATAACGAAGAATTAAGGACAGGTAAGGAGAATGCCAAAGAGTCCATTGAGTGTGGAAAGGAAGGTGAAGTATTAGAGGATTCGCCCCAGGTTAGACCTTTTGGTAAGGGTATAATGGTGGATGAGATGGAGATAAGGAAAATGGGTAGTAAGAATGACCTTAGAGGAAATAGAAAGAAGAGTGGGAAAAAGGGGGGGAACAAATCTCCTGCACTTAAGATTAATGGTTAATTTGGCTTCCTGGAATATTCGGGGCCTTAATGCCCCTTTAAAACAAAAGGAGATTAGGAAGTTTATTAGGGGTAACTCCCTTGATATTGTGGCTGTCTTGGAGACGAAGGTTAGGGAAAGTAACAGTGGGTTTATTAAAGATAACATATGTGGTGATTTGAATTGGGTTAATAATTATAATTTTTGCCATAAGGGTAGAATTTGGGTTTTGTGGAATGGTAGTAGTATAAGATTGCGTATGTTGGAGCAAAGTGATCAATTTATTCACTGTGAGATTGAGACGGTGGCTAGCGGCAATAAGTTTATGGCTACTTTTGTGTATGGGGATAATGGGTATATTGAACGAAGAAGGCTTTGGGAGGACATTATTAGGATTTACAATAACATGGGTAATACGCCTTAGGTGATAATGGGTGATTTTAATGCTATTAGGAAAAGAGAAGAGAAAAGTGGGAGTTCGAGACAATGGACTGATCGGGATGAGGAGTTCAATGACTGTTGTAATAGGGCCCACCTTGATGAGCTTAAACATATTGGTCCTCTAATGACTTGGAGCAACATGAATGAGGGGCCTAGTAGGGTTGCTTGTAAGTTGGACAGAGTGCTGGTTGGAGAAAAGTGGCTCGATAAGTTCCCTAATTCTTTTGGTGTGGTGCTTCCTAATGGGATATCTGACCATAGCCCCCTTGTTGTTCGATGTGGGGATAGTGAGTACTATAGGATATGTCCCTTCAAGTTTTTTAATTTCTGGGCCTCAGATACTCGGTTTTTGCCTTTGGTTAAAGAGTGTTGGGATTCCATGGTGGTCGGAAACCCGATGTTCAGATTGGTTAGAAAATTAAAAATGGTGAAAAGAAAGTTGAGAGAGTTAAACTGCAAAGAATTTTGGTGCATCTCTGAGAGGGTCAAACAAGCGAAGGACAAATTGGACTTTGTTCAAAATAAACTACTTAGATCCCCCTTGGATGAGAGATTAATCATAGAGGAAAAGGATTTGTGCAGAGAGTATCGGAGGATAAGCTGGATGGAAGAGTCCTTGCTAAAACAAAAATCGAGGATTAATTGGCTGAAAGAAAGGGACCAGAACTCGAGATATTTTTTCAAGTGCCTTAAAAGTCGGCAGAATAGAAATTCCATTAGTGCTATTTTGGATGATAATGGCAACATGGTTTATGAGAAAAGTCTTATTAAAGACAAACTTGTGGGACACTTCAAAGATATCCTATCCAATGTGAATGGGGATGTGGACATGGATCAAATGCCTCAGTGGTTTAATTACAATATCTTGGATGTTGCGGCTCAAGATATGGTTAGAGAAGTTTCCGAGGATGAGATTAAGTCTACCATTTTTGCGATGAATGATAATAAGGCTCCTGGTCCTGATGGTTTTGGTGCCAAGTTCTATAAAACGGCTTGGGAGATTGTTGGTCACGATGTGGTTGACGCGATTAAATATTTCTTTGACAATGGTTCGCTCCTTCGTGAGGTCAATTGTACTATTCTTGCCTTAGTGCCTAAATGTGATAATCCCACTCGTGCTAATGACTTCAGACCTATTGCTTGTTGTAACACAATTTACAAATGCATTTCAAAAATCTTGGCCAACAGATTGAAAGTGATTCTTCCGGAGTGTGTGAATAGAGCTCAGACGGCCTTTATTAAAGGAAGAAGGATTGGAGATAACATCTTGTTGTGCAATGAGCTTCTCAATAAATATCATAAAGATGTCGCCAACAGGAAAAAGTGTGCTATTAAAATTGACTTGATGAAAGCGTATGACATGGTCAAATGGGATTTTGTCTTAGCTTGTCTTGGGAGACTTGGCTTTCACCCTCGGTTTATCCACTGGATTAAAGAATGTATTACCTCCCCCATGTTCTCTGTTTGCATTAGTGGTGAGTTGGAGGGTTTCTTTAAGAGTTCCAGAGGGTTAAGGCAAGGGGACCCTATTTCTCCTTACCTCTTTGTGATTGCTATGGAAGCCTTCGCCAAGATTGTTGAGAAGGAGATTATGAAAGGGAAATTTGAGTACCACTGGAGGTGTAAAGAGAGTAATATTATGCATCTGTGCTTTGCGGACGACCTCATTATGTTTTGTAAAGCGGACAAGCACTCCATCAAAACTTTTAAGGATGCTCTCGATATTTTTCAATATTGGTCTGGCCTGGGAGCAAATCGTGATAAAAGTAACATATTTCTCTCAGGGGTGGGTAAAGAGGAAAAAAGAGGCCTGATTACTATCCTTGGATTCAATGAAGGGACTTTTCCCTTTAGGTACTTGGGTGTGCCGATGGTTTCCTCCAAAATTTCTGAAGCTGAATGCAAGCCTTTGATCAATAAAATTGTGAGTCGGATCTTCTCTTGGAAGAGTAGATACCTTTCTTATGCTGGTAGACTGGTACTTGTCAAAGCTATTTTATTTAGCATTCAGGTGTTTTGGGCCACTCACTTATTCCTTCCTAATAAGGTCCTTAAGGAGATTGATACCAAGCTGAGGAATTTTTTTTGGAGTGGGGGAGAGGCTAATTTGAACAAGGCGAAAGTTGCTTGGGAAGAGGTTTGTAAGCCATATGAAGAGGGGGGATTAGGGATTAAGGCAAGTAAGGAATGGAACAAAGCTGTTATGGCTCGTCACCTATGGACTATCATTTGTGGTGATGATTCTTCCATTTGGGCTGATTGGATAAAGAGAAACATAGTGAAGAATAGGAGTATCTGGAATATTGAAGCCTCTTGCGATAGCCCTTGGTGGTGGAGGAAACTTCTCAAGTTAAGAGACGAGATGCATAATAGGATAAGTCATATTGTGGGAACTGGGGAGGACACTTTTGTTTGGTGGGACAATTGGCACCCTCTGGGGCCTCTTGCCAAAAGGTTTGGGAACAGAATAATCTATGACTTCGGAATGGGGAAGAATGCTAAAGTCAAGGAGCTCATTGAGAATGGTGAGTGGAAGTGGCCAGTGGCTAACTCTCACGATATGATGGAGGTTAAGAACACTCCCTTAAGTAAACCTAGGATAGGAGCTGATAGAGTTGTTTGGAATCCTTGTGGGAATGGTAGCTTTTTCATCTCTT
>JAJEJH010000413.1:0-12646 GCA_026122585.1 Anacardium occidentale
ACACACACATTCACATGATAGAAGGCAGTTGTTCAGAAGATATTCATCATAAAATATGGGTTTTTTTTTTTTTAATTTTTTAATCGTTTTTCTACCTTCAAAATCCACTTGAAAAGAGGCACTATGAGAAGAAGCACAAATTCAATTAAATAAATAAAATATGAAAAAAAAATTAAATATATCATTTAAAAAAATTATAATAAGATTAATTAGATCTATGAATTTCTAGTCTATAAAAATATGTTTTAGATTATAAAATTAAGAAGGAAATCTGTAAAAGTAAAGAATAATCTGTAAAAATTATAATAAGATCAATTAAATACGTGATTTTCTAAAGTAGCTTCAGGAGTCGGTTTAATAACCATTTTTTTTTCCCCTACCAAGGACTAATTATACTATTGCATTCCCCTCAAAGTTTCATTACCTCAATCTTACAAATGTCCAAATCCAATGCACTTAGAATGTGCTTTGTATGGACCTGTGTGATATATAAAGTTGCAATAATTCAGTTGTGTAACCTTTAACCAAGTGGTAAAGCTCCACCACCACTTCGTAGCAACTTAAGACTGTAACCTCGGCGGCACCCGGCGACTTGAACTTCTATGATACTACAAGAAATGATGTTGTATTTACCAAAAAAAAAAAAAAAAACAAACAAACAAAGAGAAGAAATGATGTTGTATCTCAAAAGTACTTTTAGCTATTGCCATTATCTTCAAGTAACACTCCTTGGAAAATCTCACTTGGACAATCGTATTCTAAAAACAAAATTATGATATATTGTGTCTAAAACGAACAATATTTTAACAATGATAAGATTCGATCTCAATTGAGTTAGTTCAGTTTGAAAACCGACTTCATTTGATTTAGTTCGTTTAGATTCATTTAATTAAAGTTAAAATAGTTTATTCGTTTATAAAACAAAGTTAAACTCAAGCTTGAAGGAGTTTGAATTATTCCAATTCATAAGTTAAACGTATTACTCAAATAAATTCGAGATTAACTTATAACTTAATTTGAGTTATGTTAAATAATTATTACAACGACATTGTTTTGTCTGTTATTAGATAAAAGGACGTCGTTTTATTAATAAACTCTAAATTTTAGTTACAAATTTGAGTTACAAATTTGAATAATAAACTCAAGTAGAATTTTCAATTTCAAACTCAAGAATCGATTTGAACTTGAGCTAATCTTAATTTTGGCTATACAAATTTGATCTAAAAGATGTTTAGGCTTGGCTAAAGGATCGATGGTTCAATTAACTCACAAATGACAAAACGTTTTCCAAAATATTAGTTGAAATATTTTACAATAGCATGTTGTTTGTGAGTAAAAGTACCCTTATTACACCTTGAATTGGAATTTTCTATTTTATCCCCTTCCATTTTTAGCCTATTTTAATTATGTTAATCTATTTTAATTATAAAAATTTTATAGTGTTTTTTGAAATTTTAAACAAATTTTTTTTTTAAATTTAATAAAATTGGGGATTTTTTTAAAATTTTAATCACTCAATAGATACCAACATAACAAGGTAAAAGTATAAATATAAATTACCAATTATAAATATTTAAGATTATAATATATTTTCAAAATATATTAATAAATATGATAAGATTTCAAATAAAATAGAAAAATTATATTAGTATCATTAGTTGATTTAAAAAAATAATGTTTATATCCAAAATATATTCTATTGTAATATTTAATTAAAATAATATATGTTCAAGATAAAGGGTAATTTTAAAAAATTTTAAAGAGTGTTTAAAATTTGAAGAAAAAATTAGAGTTTTTTTAAATATTTAGAGAAAGGTTTTATGAAATTTAAAAAACTATGGGTGTTTTCAACCAATTTTAAAATTTGAATGCGCCTGAATAGTTTTAAAAATAATTGTATTCTGAAAAATATAATAAGAACATAATAAATTAAAAAATATAGATATCATATTTCAAATTGTAAATATATAAAATATTTTTTAAAATATATAAATTATTATTTTGATAATTTAAAAATAAAAAAATTTGTTTATTTATAGACCTCTATATCTGAGAAAGGAAGTTATTTTAAATAAAAATAGTATTATTATTATTTTTATTAATAGAATTAATTTTAATTTGTACGAGAATTTAAATTTTTTTAAATTGAATATATAAAAATCCATTATTTCGTCAAATCCGTTTTTTGGTAATCTGATGGAACTTGAGTAAGCGCACTGTCAAATGTTTCTTTCGGTGCATAATAATTGAAGCCAGCTGTCAGAAAAACTGTGGCAAGGATTCTTTTTCTGAATGTCGGGCCCACATGTTTGAAATTTCTTTTCTAACATATTTGTTATTTTAGTAATTCCAAAAACCTATTCCAACCAAGATTTTCTTAAAGGCAAAGGCCTGTTTAAAAATCTTTTAAAAGCCTCAATTTTTTTGAATTTATTAATATTTTTAATAAAATAATTAAAATACTTTTCATCAAATTATAAATAATATCAACATTAAAATAAAATTTAATATAAAATATGTACAGTATTTATATAATAATAAAATTAATTAATTAACAAAAATTTTAAAAATAAATTTATATAATACTAACGTGGCTAAAGATAGTTACATAAGCTTTTAAAGTTTTCACAAATTTTAAAATTTTTTTAATATTATTTGAAATTTTATTTATTTTGCAAAATTAATTTTATTATTTATAAAAAATTTTATTTAAAAAAATAAAAATACTTATTTAATCAAGTAAATTTAATAAATGATCATTAAATTTAATTATTGATTTTGATCAACGAATGATTATTTGATTTGTTTAAAAATTAATAGATCAAGTTTTGTCATTTAGGAAAACCTTACGTGAAAATAAGTTATTTGACTTTCTAGTAATAATGAGTTTATTATTTATCACAAATTTATAAAAATTTCATATTATAGTATGATGTTAATTATTCAATTATCTCGTGTTTAATTAAGATTTTTAAGCATAGTATAAGTCTAAAGAGTACAATTAACATAATAAAATAAATTTATAAGTAATATTTGATATTGTAAAACTCAAAGACTTATATAGTAATTTTAAATGTTTAGTTTTTTACCACAATAAATTATTTCGTAATATTATTCTTCAGTATAATTCTTTTATCTAAATTTGTTGGGTTTATATAATAATAAAAAATCTTAGTTTATATTTTTAATTTTTTCTCTATAAAATTAAATGTAGCTAATAATAAGACTCAGTTAAGATAAAAAATTGTTTAACCAATTAAAATTAAAAACAAAAAGAGAAAGGTGCATCAAATTAAATCATTGACAATCTCTGTGTGTATATAATTCTGCGCTTAGTCATATACATCTTAATATCGGCCAATTCTGTTGCATTGCAGTTTCCATGGCGGTTAAGACAGCTTTGCGTTGAGTCCGTGAGTAGATCAGAAATATACCACACTCATGCTGGAAATCCATGTTTTGTATTTGCCCTTCAGGATCCGGTCGCTGCCATGCGTATTGCCCACAGAATTATGGCAGAGGTTTTTTGGGTAGTAAAATCCAATAATGAAAACGGACAACATCTTAATAATAGAGTTAATTAACAAAGTATGATGTTACACCTTTCCTAATGAAACTACATTAATTGATAGTTTTCTAACGCAAACATGAGCATGTATTGAAAACAACAGCTTGTTGATAAAGTAATAAAAATTGTTGAAAGTTGAGAGAAAGAAAGACAAGTAGTAAAGCTCAACAAGAGGATCTTAAGACGATGAAACAGTTTCCCTGAATCAGTTTGTATGAATAATACTGTATCTACAAAGTTTTTGATGATAGAAGTGCGCACATATAGCTTTTGTACAATTTATAAATGACAAGATGATTGATTTTATAATTTACGAATAACAAAATGTTTTCTCAAAATATTAAATCAAATGTTTGACAGTAATATATTGTTTTTGAGTAAAAGTAGTCTTATTGCGCTTTGAATTAAAATTTCTTATTTTGCTTTTTTTTTTTTTGGCCTATTTTAAATATGTTTATCAATTTTGATTCTAAAAATTTTATAGTGTTTTTTGAAATTTTAAACTAGGTGTTTTTAAATTTAATAAAATTGAAGGTATTTTTTAAAATTTTAATTATCTAATAATTATAAAAATGACAATTATATACAAATAATAATAAATTAGAAGTATAAATGCTATATTATAAAATATTAAATTTTATAATAAATATATCAATAAATATAATTAATTTATAAATAAGATAAAAATTATAGTGTTATGATTAGGAAGTTTGAAAAAATTGTTTATATTTAAAAATATATTTTTATTGTATTATTTGAATAAAATAATATATATAATTAAGATAAAACATAATTATTAAAAATTTTAAAAACATCCTTAAAATTTGGAAAAATAGAGTTTTTAATGAAAATTTAAATAGTTTAAAAAATTTTTAAATATATAAATTAATTTGATAATTTTACAAGAAAGAGAAAAATTATCTATTGCTTTTTAATAAATTTAAAATAATAATATTTATATTTTAAATATATTATTATTATATTTAAATAAAAATTTTAAAAATATAAATATTTTTAATTAAAATTAAAAATTATTTTTTAATATTTAGATAAGAATTTAATTTTTTTAAAATTTAATATATAAAAATCTATTTTTTCGCCAAATGTGGCGAAACTTGAGTGAGTGCAGTATCCGATGTTCCTTTGGCTGACACTGACACAAACTGCAGCAATGACTCTTTTTATACATGTCGGCCCCACTCACTTTTTTTAAAAAATCTTTTCTTAATTTTTAAAAGCAGATAATTTTTTTTTAACATCCATTACTCTCTCTTTTATACACTTTACCCCCCGGGAATTCTTTTACAACAACGTATTACGGAGAGGTATTTGGCTGTTTTAAGTTTTAGATTCCGATTAAATAAATAATTTTATGTTTTATATTTTACACGTGATTGAATTAAATGAATTTAACAATTTAACAAATAAAATATGAAAAAAATTAAATATTGAAAGATATCTAGTATTATTTAGAAAGTAATATAATTAAGGCTAGATTCAAACCGAATATATTCAGATTCCTTTTTAAGTTCAGTTCGAATAAGCCAAAAACTAACCGAATGAACCCGAAGACGAATACGAACCTGAACTGTAATTTTAAAATTTAGCGAATATGAGTCCGAACACGAACTATGCGAACCGAACACGAACATGAATCCAAACTTAAAATAATAATTTTTTAATTAAATTTTATTAATTATTTGTATTAATTATAATTTTTAATAAATATAAAAATAAATTATTCGAATCGAATATAAATATAAATATGAATACGAACTTAGTTATACGAACTGAATACGAATACGAACTTTATTATAAAATATTCGATAAATACGAATACGAATCTGAATCAAAACAGTACGAAACGAGTCCGAATACAAACATATTACTATTTATGTTTGGTTCGGCTCAAATTCAACCCTAAATATAATAAGAAAGATTACTTAAATCTGTGAATTTCTTATATATAAAAATATGTTTTAGATTAAAAATTAAGAAAAAAATCAGGGATTAATTTGTAAAAATTATAATAAAATTAATTAAATCCGTGAATTTCTAAAGTTGTTTCAGGAGTTGGTTTAGTAACTTTTTTTTTTGCCTGCCAAGGACAAACGATACAACTGCATTCTACTCAAAGTTTCATTACATCAATCTTATAAATGTCCAAATCAATATAAATATTTTAATTAATATAATTTTTAAAATTATAAATATATAATTTTAAAAATTATATTAATAAAGATATTTATATTTAAACTAAATTTTACCAGCGTGTCATTCCTCAATCAGTCAGATGATGGAAGCCAGCTGTGAGAAAAACTGAGGCAATGATCCCTTTTTTGGGTGTCGGCCACTTCACATACTTTTTCGAAAATTCGCTTATTAATTAATTTCAAAAACAGATTACCTTTTCTTTTTATATCCAATTACTCGTATACCCTTTACGCCAACAGAATTCTTTCATAATAATGATTTTTTTTTTTCCCGTAAACTCCTTTATAAGATAAATCATTGGGTGATCTTTGCTCGAACACTTGGAGTTTAACTTTTTAAAATTTTAGATTTGGATTAAATTCGTAATTTAGTATTTATATTTTTCACATAATTCAATTAAATTAATTTTAAAATCTAATAAATAAAATATGAAAAAAAATATTAAATATATAAAAATTTCTAACATTATTTAAAAAAAGTAAGTTATAATAAGATTAATTAAATCTGAGAATTTCTAATATATAAAAATAAGTTTTAAATTATTAAAGAAGAAAAATTTGTAAAAGTTAAAAATATACAATAAATATGATAAATTTTTTAAAATCAGATAAAAAAATTATTTACTTATCATTGATAAATTACAAAAAAAACATTTATACTTAAAATATGTTTCTATTATATTGTTTAGATAAATGACATATATTTGACGTAAAATATAATTGTTAAAAATTTTAGAGAGTGTTTCAAATGTAAAAGAAGGTTTTTTAAAATTTTAAAAAATAATTTAGGGTTGTATTTAAACTTTTTATAATTTTTTGTATTTATTTGATAAATAAAAATTAATAACTACACTATAAAAAACATAATAAATTAAGGATATATAAGTATTATATTATAAATTATTAATAATATAAAATATTTTTAAAATATATAGATTAATATAATAATTTTTAAATTAAAAAATTACTTATTTATCTCTGATAAATTAAAAAATAATATTTGTCCTCTAAATCTATTATATTTAGATAAAATAATATAAATATTAAATTATGTGCATTGTGCGGTTTGGCGTGAGTTGAAAAAATTTTTAATTTGAACTAAAAAAAAAAAGGATTGATAAAATTCCATGTCAAACCAAATCATTTTGTAATTCAAATCAAATTAAATTAAATTAAAAAATTATGATTTAGTTTGTGGTTTATGCCTAACAAAATCATAAACTTAGTCTTTTACCAATAATAATTCTTAGTTTTGTGACAGTAGATTGAATCAAAAACAGAAAATCAAAACCACAAGATGAAGTAAATATTAAAATTAACATCATCAATCATGATAACTAAAATGTTTAGTCTTAATGCAAACGATAAACAAAATTTTAAATAATTCTGATAAATTATAAAATAGTAAAAATCATATCGAACTTAAGAACTCAACATTTCACCTCAATCATTAACTAAATGAAATGTCATCTAAATTGAGTACAAATCAAATATGTATTTAAACAAAAACTATTGAAGAGGAGACATGCGATTGGAAAAAATCAATTAAAGAGGTAGAGCTGATGTCGAATGCATAACGATTGAAATTTTAATTTTAGAACTGTGGCAACGATTCTTTGTCTGGATGGTGGCCCCACATACTTTTTTAAAAATCCATTTTTTAATTTAAACAGCAGATAACTTTCATTTATACATCCAATTACTTCTACCTTAACTTTTTATGGTCGGGTATTTGATTTTTTAAATTTTAGATTAAAATTAAATAAATACTTTTTTATTTTATATTCTAATCCTGATTCAATTAAATTAATTTTAAAGTGTAACAAATAAAATATAAAAAAATATTAAATATATAAAGATATCTAATATTGTTTAAAATATTATAATAAGATTGATTAAATCTGTGGGTTTTTATTATATAAAAACACATTTCAGATTATAGAGTTCCGAAAATAATCTGTAAAAGTAAAGAATAATTGAGAGGGACCCCGGTACATTTAATAATAGAATATACGAAACAAAGCCAAATTGACTTTTGTGACGTCAAGCTCTATTTCGCCTCCTCCATTTCATATTCTTATCTTACCTGCAAACACTCTCTGTTCCACATCAACCCATCAACCTCTACTTCAACCTACACTACTTTCATTCATTCAGGATTTGCTCTTAACGCCTTTCACTTTGATTGTTGTTTCTTGTTTCTGTCTCTCTCTCTTTTTCCCTTTTCATTCTTGATTTGCCTTGTTTTTATTCTCTGTGTGTTAGGCTAGAACTTGTTCATCAAGCTTTTCTCTTAAATATTTGAAAAGAAGACCAAAAAAAAAACGTGTCTGTTCAAGTATTTTTCGGCGATGACAGAATTACTAGTGGCTACTGCTACGGGACTTGCAACCAAAGCTACAGAGTCTGCATATGATTCACTTAAACAGCAGATCTCTTATGCGTTCAAGTGCCAGAACCACATCAACCACCTCAAAAAACAAGTTGAGGATCTCAGAAATAAAAAAGAAAGGGTGGAGGTATCTGTAGAGAAGGCTGAAAGACAGGGAGAAGAGATTTATAAAGATGTTAAGACTTGGCTGAGTGATGTAGCTGAGTTCACTGAAGGGGTAGCAAAAGCCGTCACTGAGGATGAAGATAAAGCAAACAAGGGCGGCTGTTTCAAATTTGGGTCATGTCCTAACTTGATTCAACGTTACAAGCTTGGAAAGGCAGCAGTGGAAGCGGCAGTGACTGGGGCCGATTTGTTGGGGAAATGCAACTTCAGTGGTTTTTCCTACCGTTCTGCTTTACAGATGACAAAATCCATGGATAATGGAGACGATGAGGCCTTCCATTCTAGAGAGCAAGCTTTGCAGCAAATTATAGAGGCATTGCAGGATATTAACGTTAACAGGATTGGGGTGTATGGGATGGGAGGTGTGGGTAAAACCACACTAGTGAAAAAAGTAGCTGGGCAGGTGAAGGAAAACAAGTTATTTCAAGAGGTGGCCACTGCTGAGGTAACACAAACCCCAGACTACAAAAAAATTCAAGAAAAACTTGCTTTCCATTTGGGCTTGGAATTTGGGCAGGAGGAGAGTGAATATCAGAGGGCTGATCGACTACGGTACAGGATAAAAAAGGCGAAGAATTTACTTATAATACTGGATAATATCTGGACAAAAGTTGACTTGGATGCAATTGGAATTCCTTTGGAGGATGCTACGAAAGAAAGAAAAGATGATAAGGTCAGGCCATGCACAATGTTGTTAACTTCTAGAAATCGGGATTTATTAAGCAAAGATATGAAGACTCAGAAGGACATATTGATTTGTCCTCTATCTGATGGAGACGCAGGGAATTTGTTTTGGAAGATTGTAGGTGACTCCGCAGAAAGCTCTGATCGTCGTTCTGTAGGAAATGAGATTATTACAAAATGTGCAGGTTTACCACTTGCAATTTCAACAATTGCAAATGCATTGAAAAAGGAGGGTCTTCACGCTTGGAAATGTGCCTTGGCCGAATTAAAAAGATCTAATCCAAGACATATTCTAGATATGGATGAGACTTTGTATTCAACTTTAGAGCTGAGTTACAATTTTCTGAAGAGTGTGGAAGCTAAATCACTATTTCTGCTTTGTGCTCTAATAGATCGTCCTGGTGATAGTGCGTCCCTTGATGACCTATTAAAATATAGTGTTGGTTGGAATTTGTTTGGAGATGTTTATACATTGGAAGAAGGAAGGGATAAATTGCGGACGTCGATAGATCGTCTCAAAGCTTCTTCTTTGTTGATGGATGGTGACTATGGCGATAGTGTTAAAATGCATGATGTTATTCATGCTGTTGCTGTATCGATTGCATCAGAGAAGTTGATGTTTAATATTCAAAATGTCACCGGGTTTGGGGAGAAAATATCAAAACATTCAACTGCTATATCTTTGCCCTATATAGATATTTGTGATGAGCTTCCTGAAAGGTTAGGTTCCTCCAAACTTGAGTTCTTCTACCTGTTTACAAAAAATCTCTCTCTACAAATTCCAGATACTTTTTTCGAAGAGACGAAAGAACTCAGAGTTTTAGATCTTACCGGATTTAAATTCTCGTCATTACCTTCATCCATTTCTTTCCTAAAAAATCTTCAAACATTGTGTTTGGACTCCTGTCAATTAGGGGATATAAAAATAGTCGGAGAGCTAAGAAAAGTAGAAATTCTTAGCTTGTTGCGATCTGATATTGAGCAACTGCCTGCAGAAATTGGACAATTGACTCGGTTGAAATTGTTAGATTTGAGCAATTGTTCAAACTTAAAATACATTGCACCAAATGTCATCTCCTGTTTGTCTCAATTAGAAGAACTATATATGGGCAACAGCTTTGATCATTGGGAAGTTGAAGGAATGGATCATCAAGGGCGAAGAAATGCTAGTCTTGGAGAATTAAAAAGGTTGTCTAACCTAACAGCTTTACATCTTCATATTCAGGATGCTCGACTCATGCCACAAGACTTGTTCTTCGAGAAATTGAAAAGTTATAAAATATTTATCGGACATAAACGGAAGTGGTCTCGTAAATATGACCTTTCAACTTCAAGATTGTTCAAATTAAAGAAAAGTGAAAGTGTTTATTTGGGGCAAGGGATTAAAAGTTTATTAGGGATGACTGAAGATCTCTCTCTAACGGAACTACGTGGAGTTAGATATATTCTTTTTGAACTCGATGTGAATGGTTTTTCACATTTAAAGTGTCTGCATGTAAAGGAAAGTCCTGATATTTTATATATTGTTAACTCAGTTGTTTGGAAACTAGCCTTTCCCAGGTTAGAGTCCTTGATCCTTTGTAATTTGATTAAATTGGAGAAGATATGTCATGGTCAACTCAATGTAGGGTCTTTCAGCAAATTAAGGATCATAAAAACAGAAAAATGCGATAGATTGGAGTATCTCTTTGCATCCTTCATGACAAAAAACCTTATGCAGCTACAAAAAGTTGAAGTGACTGATTGTAAGAAGCTAAAAGAGATTTTTGGGGAAGAAAGTAATGATCATGGTGATGAAATTGAAGCGAATGATGGGATTTTGTTTAATCAATTGTACTCTCTGACACTACAACGCCTACCCAAATTCATAAAGATCAGCTCTGACACGAAGGTAAGTTCTGCATTTTCAATCTTTCATTTTCTTTTAACGTAAAAAAAGAGTATTCTTAATAGTTCTTAAGTTATGTTTAAGGGCAATATTTGTTTGTACAGGTTGTCTTTCCAAGATTGGAGAACTTGAATTTGTGTTCAATTAATTTTGAGAATACATTGCTTGAACAACGTCTATCAATGTTTTCTTATTGTCATTGCTTAAAAAGCTTAACCGTGGAGGAGTGTAATGGCTTGAAATTTTTGTTTTCATCCCTTATGGTCAAAAGTCTTAATCAACTCCAAAAGCTTGTGGTGAGGGATTGTGACTCAATGGAAGTAATAATCGATTCAAGAGGAGTAGGAGAAGAAAAGACAATAGATATGAGTTTCCCGTCCTTAAAAGAACTTCACATTGAGCAATGCTCTAATTTGAAGACATTCTTCAACCAATCTTTTTATCCAGACATGATGAGAAAAGAGCTCAAAGAAGAACTGAACTCAAATAACAACTTTATTGATATAATTCCACTCTTTAACGATAAGGTAATTAGTTTATTCTTGATAGTAAAAAATTACGTTGGGCACAACTTGCTCATTGTAAGTTTATGGGTGTTCATACCAGAATATTAACGTCATGAATTGTTTGCTGTAGGTTTCTTTTCCAAGCTTGGAGGAGATGGTGCTCTTACACTTGGATAACTTGCGGCTGATATGGCACAACCAGAAACTTCATCTGGAATCATTTTGCAAACTAAAAGTAGTGAGAGTGGAGTCTTGTGAAAAGTTGGTGACTATTGTTCCACCTAATACTCAAGGACATATCATCTTTCAAAATCTTGAGACATTGACTGTTATGAGTTGTTGGAGTGTGAAAAGTCTCTTTCCAGTGTCCACCGCCATTGGTCTCTTGCAACTTAAAGAGCTACAGATAATTTCTTGTGGGTTGGAGAAAATTGTTTATGAGGAGAATGCTAACGTGGCACCAACTTTTTTGTTCCCAAAATTAACATATATCCACCTTAGGAATTTGCTGGAACTCAAATGTTTCTACCCGGGGTTGCATGCAATAGAGTGGCCAATGCTGAGACGTTTGCATGTATACGGTTGCAAGAAGATAAAAGTATATGCTTCTGAACTTCCTAGCTTCCAAGCCAGAGAAGGGGAGTGGCAGCCTGCCCCTTTTTTGTTAGAAAAGGTATGATTTCAATTTCATCCATATTGACTCACAAACAAAGCATCTTTACATTATTTAGATTGATTTTATCATCATCTCTTGTATTAGGGGTTGCCTTTTTGTATGATTGGTATACAACTAAGTGTCCAGCACAAAAGACAAGCCCAATAAGTGGAGGAACTCCTTCGGTTTACCAATTGATGTTTGTTAGATAACACTTGGGTATAAATGTGTAGTGCACCAACTCAAAATTAAGATTTGAGAATTAGGCAGCAGTCAATTTTAATTTCCGGTTCATAAGTTGGACATTAATGTTTCTATTGCAAATGAAAATAAATTAAGAGGTACTTTCCTTTTGCTCGAATATAATTAATTTGTTTGTCTCAATAAATCTGTTGAGTTAATATAAATTAATTAGCTGAATGTTGGAGTAGCAAGATATTTTTCATTTTGTTGATTATAAATTGTTGTTCATTTATGTATTTGTTGTAGTAGCAGTCAATCTTGTTTAAAGCGTAATTCACTACCTAAGATATTTATTTAATTAACAAGGCTAAAAGTCCTACTCCTAGCCAATA
>JAJEJH010000413.1:12661-23844 GCA_026122585.1 Anacardium occidentale
GACTGTCAGAAGATCCATATGAAGCAGTTTAGTATTCATCTTGCATCCCTTTTCACTGTTAAGGTAAGTTTGTTTCAATTCTTTTTACACTATGATATGTTTTATCATATAAATTCTTATATTTTGGAAACAAATGAATTTTTTTTTCCTAAAAAGACATTTTATATGCCTGCAGGTTGTCTTACCGAGTTCGGAAACATCTTGCTTCCAGAAATTAACAGTCTTGATCATCGATGGCTTTGAGCATTTAAAATATTTATTCCCATCTTCAGTGGTCAAAAGTCTTTCCAGACTTAAGGAGCTTGAGATATCTAACTGTAAGTTCATGGAAAGAGTAATAGATGAAGATGAAGAGAGACCAATTACGGTGCTGTTTCCTAAATTATACCAGCTGAAGCTTAGAGATCTTCCAAAGCTCACAACATTCAGCAACTGTACTGCAAATTTGGTTGAAATGTCCTCCTTATTCAGACTCTGGATTGACAACTGCCCGGGTATTCAAACATTCATCTCCAATTCTGTATGTCGTGACATGACAGCATCAAGCAAAGAACCTGATGGAATGAATGCAAAGGAGAAATCTACTCGCATACAATCTCTTTTTGATAAGAGGGTGATCAGTCCCTTTATTTTGTTTTCAATTTTTCATCATATCAAATTTATAATTTTTAAGTCACTAATAATGGATGTTTATGTTATAATTGTAATTTGAAATCTTCAGGTAAGACTCCCTAGTTTGGAGATATTGAAAATAACTCATGCTGATGAATTGGTAAAGATCTGGGACGATCAGGTCTTCTTGAAATCTTTCTGCAAATTAAATCGTGTGTTTCTACGCTTTTGTAAAAGACTTGCAAGTGTTTTTCCATCTATCATGCTCGGGAGTCACCAGAAACTAAAAATTTTGGAAGTACAAAACTGTGATTCAATTGAAGAGATATTTGAAGTACTTGAGAAAAGCTCTTGCATGGTGGAGAAAATTGTTACTAAGGAGGAAGCACTCCCTAGGTTTGTGTTTTCTGAGTTAACCAAGTTGATTCTTAAAATGCTACCTAGTTTCAAAAGTTTCTACCCGGAGATACATATTTCAGAATGGCCAGTTTTAAAAGTGTTGAAGGTACATGGATGTAATAACGTGGAGATCTTTGCTTCAGAATTATTAAGCATCCAAGGGAGTCATGGACAACAAGCACTATTCTTTGTTCACAAGGTATGAGCCTCGAGTACTCAATTAAATCATGTCTATAATTTAATAAGTAGAAGGCACTATTACTAGTTTTACAGAATTTTGACTCTCTCTTTTACCTAATTTATCTATTCTCTTAAAAGATTTTTATTATTAGCAATGTGCTTAATTTTTTTTGCTGGACAACATTATCATTATGGATAAAGTTTGCAAAAGTCACAAATCTCTGTTTATAAATTCCAATCCCCCTAAATTAATCATCTTTTTGTTTTTGGTCCAACGCTTTCTGGTGATTAACTGATTTGCCAGGATGCATTCCCTAGCTTGGAAGAACTAGAATTATGTGAAATGCCCAGGGTGTTGCATCTATGGAGAGGAAATTCTCAGCCTAATGATGCTTTTCGAAATCTAAAGACTCTAAAAATGTCAGAATGTGGCAATTTAAAAAATTCATGGTCCTCATTGGTGTCTTTTCAGAAGTTGGAAACTTTACAAGTTTCAAAATGTGATGGATTGAGATATTTACTGACCCCTTCAAAAGCGAAAACTCTGGATCGACTTACAAGAATGAATGTATCTGATTGCAAAATGATGGAAGAAATTATAACAGATTCAAGAGCTGAAGTAATAGAGAATTCAATTGTTTTCTGCAAATTGGATTGTTTGGAACTTTACTGTTTGTCCAGCCTTAAAAGCTTTTGTTGTGGGGATTATTCTCTTGAATTCCCATTCTTGAAAAAAGTAATTGTCAGAAAGTGTTTGGAGATGGAGATCTTTTGTCATGGAGTTTTAAGCACACCAAAGCTCGAAAAACTACAACTGACGGGAGGAGAGGATGAAGTAGAAGAATTTTGGGAAGGCAACCTTAATTCCACCATACAATACTTATTCAAAAATATGGTATATTATTATTGACTCACTAAAATACCTCATGCATGTGTATAGTTTGGCGAATTAAATTTGATTGAATTCATGTTTTCTTTTATTTTCTTAAACCAATGTGCTTTGCTTGATTACAGAATGTGCGGAGCTCCAAAGAAGATTGAGGTCATTCCTTTAAACAGGGTCTGGTACAGCATGGCTTCATTTCCTCCAGGTATAGAGGGACTTTGTTTCTGCCATCTCAACTGATTTTATCTTCACGTTTTGTTGAAGCTGGAATGTCCTCTGTGTACACATTTTGTGTTCTGTTGTTGTTGGATTTGTTTTATGTATTTCCAGTTTCTACAAGTTGCCAAACACTTGGGCAAACAATATGCAGCTTGTTTCTTTGAATGTTGATGGTTAATTGAATGGTGTTAGGACTCATATTTAGGTGGGAAGTGGGCAGACTCATATTTACCCACTCTCATCCATTTTCATGTAGGTTGAATTCATGCAGATTCATTGTCTATTCACATAAATTTTTGCTGTTAATCTTTTCTTTTTAAAATCTGTTTGGTTGTTAATTGTTTGGTTTTTACCCTAGGCCTCGTGCCAGTCCTATTCTTACCAATTTGTTATTAGTTGAAGTGGTGTTCAAAATTGAATCATTATTTTGAATCAAACTGAATTTTAAATTTAAATACTATTATAAACTAAAATCTAACTAACTTTAGATTAATTATGGCGATTAACCAAATCAAAATTTTGTTTAACCAATTTTGAATTGAATTTTAAAAGGTTCAATTTTTTTGAAAATTGATTTGATATTTGATTATTTTTTCCTTAATTTTTTTAAAATCAATTTAGTTAATTTGTTTTTAAAATAGACAATGATAATTGAACTAAACCATTTTAGAAATCAAATCAAACAAAATTGTAATTTTTGAACAATTCGATTTTGTTTTACATTTAAACTGAATTATGCATATGCCTTTATTTCTGCAAATTTATGGAGTCTGTATAAAGTGAGGATGCAATTGTATCAAAGACAGTAGTATAGGAAGACAGTAATGTAAGAACTCAGGAAAAGCCCTTGCTTATGAAAATTCCATGTAGTAAACTCATTGATAACAACAATCTAAAGTAGCTTATACAGTGCAAAAACAAACCCATACACCCAAAGTCCTTTTTCCTCTCAACCCAGGAGGCCATAACAGAGCTCAACTAAACACTCCATCTACACCCACTCTGTTTCTAAGTTCCTACAAAAGTACCTATCCTGTCCACCACAAATACAACTATTAACTATATATCATAACACCACAATCTCTCCATTCTTGGCACGTGACAATCTTGTCGCCCGTGTAATTGTAACTCAACTCATGGCCTTCTGGAAAGGCAGCACCTTGTCTATCATTCAACATTATAAAAACCCGACAATATGAAAAGACAACAAATAAATATATCCCAGTTGAGAACAACCAGGAAGTATCAGCATCCTACAGGTAGGGAAACATAGTTACAGCACAAGTAAATGTCTATACAAGCCAATTTCAGTAAATATATCTAGCCTCAATATCTTCACAACTTGCATCTGAGGGCATTATAGTCTCAACAGCATGAGCATTCAACAATGTATCATCCAGGAGCCGTTAACCATCTGTTAAGTATCAACATAGACATATGCAAGCAACCAGAACTAGTATCAAGATTGGGAAAGACACAGCCAACAAAACATCTTCAAAAGCTGTCATCCATAAGCACATAATTTAACCAACAATTGAAACAATGCATGAACAGAAGATGAATTGCCTATAACTTTCTGACAATACACCAGAGATTGCCAACCGCATTACTAGGATGATATCATTTATCAAGCAGATAATGTCAGAGATTTTACATAAGACATTCTATCTCAATTGCCTCAACTGGAGGAGATAAAGTCATTTTTTTGAAACCATAAAGGGGCTGTAAATTGAAAATAATTCATCATGACCACAATGCCTAATAAACCAAACTAAGAAATTCAAGCATCAATGATTTAAATAAGCGTGCAGATGAGGACCATTTACATTGAGTCGACTTTCACAGTGATATCCATACCAGACTGGCCATAGTAAGAAAAACTAATTTATCATTTCCAATTACTTGGTCGCAGCCCTGAACAAAACCTAAACTGCATGTCAAATTGCATCCCTGGTAGATGTCTTTGGCATGTGTATCTTAGCAGCCAAGGACAATGCATTTGAATACAAAAGTTCGCACCAAGATGATTCCCAATTTCTACAATTCAACTAAGCTTCCACACAGAGCAGAGAAACATTCAAATGCAAAAAACAGAAGCACTTACATGAACCTCAGAAGCAATTACAAGATTTAAAGATAAAAAACAGATTGTAGAAATACAATGAACCAAGCACAGATATGCAATTGTGCCCATAACAAAGCTTTCCAAGAAAATAGTGATACCTTAACAGTTTTATCATTTGAATAAGCTCTGCAACATCACATAATTTTCCAGTAATGTAAGAAGCAGAAAACTTTCCATCTGCAGTGCAATACTCCCCTAAGACCCAGCAAATGACCTGAAACCAAAACCAACATTTAAGAAACTGAAAAGAGAGACCTTTCTGGAATATAAATCCAAGAAAGGGAAAGCTATATGGGAAAGCACACAATTGAAGAACTACAGCTGGGGAGCATTGGCTCTCCAATAATCTGCAAATATGACTACTATGAACAAAACACATGATAATTTTATCGAATTAGAGTTACCGACTTTCCTATTGGACTCATTGAAAGTAAGTGAAAATGACAGAACCTCAAAACCAGCATAGCAAAGCATATCCTAAACAAATAGTTGCAGACAATGGCTTGAGAAGCTAACATTAAAATGGTAACGACTAATGGAAGTCAAAAAGAAGACATTGTAGAAGTAAACACTCTAGTGAGTTCTAGCTAAGTTCATTAGCCAAAGAAGTACTTCCCAATGCAATTATCAATAATGATAAATGAATTAAAAAAAGTCATTAATTTATCTATCCTCAAGAGAAAAATTGGAAGTTAATCATACCACAGGCAAGAAAATAGAACCAAACTCCAGTACAGTGTTCAGAACAGAGGCAATGACAATGGTGCAAGAATAACAGATTGGAATGTGGAGAAACATAATCATACATTTGTTAACATATTTAAATACATGCAAACCTCTCTTGTCATTTCCTTCTCATTAGGTGTCAGTAACACATGATAACCCACCTGCCACAGGGGAAAAAAAACAAAAATATTTTCAAATACCATATACACACACACAGAGAGACATTTATACCCACTATATCACAAATGAAACTTATGGTCTAATTGAACTACTCTATGCTTCCAATGTTAGGATTTGTGCAAAAACATCTTGTCCACATAACTTTGAACAACAATCGAAAATGATCTAGTACCTAAAATCAAAATTCATTTAAACCGAATTAACCATCAGTTCTGACTAATTGGTACGGTTTTGAACTCAGTTAATATCTTAATGTCATATTAAGGTATTAATACTAATGTTTCTAAGATTTAGGAATCAATTTTTAAATCATTGGGTATGATAATATTATGATCACATCCTCATTACTCTCTTTACTATATGAATTTTACGTATTATAAAAAGAAAAAAAAAACAAATTTATTACTAAAAGTGTCAATAACTATATGATATATCATTCAAGATAAACAAAATTTCTCAAGCAATGTTATTATCATTCCCTAATTTGTTTAGATAAGAAATGGTAATCCAGCTGAGTTTCTAGCGGTTTTGTTGGCAGTGGGATAAAGGATTAGTGACCAATTAGTTTTGGGCATCAATATTTTGTCTGTCTCATTTTCATTCCTCTGCCAAAAGAAGACTTCTACTTTATGGTGACAGAAGCCTGGAAACACAACAATTGTGATGGATGGTGGTTGATTCATCAATAATAAAATCAAAATAATACAGGATTATCCAGTAGGATAGGGTAAGGTTATGAGCATCGGCTCCTTTCTGAAAATCGAGCTAACTTCATCTGTTATAAGGAAAGAAGTAATTTAAAATCAAAATCATAAAGGAAATTCAAAAATGCAGAAAACCGTAAAGTTTGACCATAACCTGATTTGGAACTTACTTTCTTAATGCAGCATTTGCCTCGACCTTTTCAAGGGGATAACCAGATACGCCAGCTGAAATAAGCAAATATCATAACAATTTAGTCAACTCCTAGAAGCTAACTATATTATTAAATTCCAAAGGACAGTTGCCAGCTTAAATGAACAGATATATAATCAAAATAATTCAGTCACCAAATTATTGATCATGTGTCATAACCTTGCGTTGTATTATTTTATCCCCTTCTACTTGCGCGAATCATTTTAAAACTATTTAATTTTCACACTATCAAATTTTCGCCTAATTCATGCATCAAGCACAGACAATAAGAAACTATAAACATTGTATTAAAATAATGACATGACTGTCGCACTAGTTCCCCAGAGAAACAAAAAGACCAAGAAAAATGAGAACCAATTCTATTCAAAACACAATATAACTTCCAAAAAAACAAATGGAAGAAAGCAGTAAAAAAAGGGAAAATGCTCTTAAACAGTTTCATTTTCTTTTAAAAATTAATAAAACACAATTAAAAATACAAATACATAATAAGAATAAGAATTAAACCAAGCAATGATGCATAAAAACTTCATTTCGTGTGCACAAAAACAAAATAGTCCATAAACAGCTTTCAGCTGAAGGCATCCATTTCTACTAGCATATAGTTTGATTACATCTCCGCAAGCCTCTGTATCTCAAGCAATATGGTTCAAAATTCTATTAACAAATTCCTTCAGAGCTCCAAATCTACTTTTCCCGCTATAATTTGGACAAATCATGGAACAGATAACCAATAGTTGCTCTAATTAATTCATTCATAAATATTAGTTAAATTTCACAACCTCAAAGTTCGAGAAGTTCAATACAAAAAGGCGGCCACCTCATTCAACACCATTAAACTCAAGCGTTTCAGGTAATCATGTGAAATGCATTTACGTTACAAATCCTTACCTCTCGATCGGATCTTCAAGAATAATCCTTATCTCCCATGTGAACTTAGAACAAGTTTGTGAACTTTTCTGTGGGGCGGCACATGCTCATGTGAATTTTTTTTTTTTTGTTCTGTTGTTGGATTTGTTTTATGGATTTCCAGTTTCTACAAGTTGCCAAACACTTGGGCAAACAATATGTAGCATGTTAATTTCAATGTTTTATACTTTATTGAGTATTTTTAGGACTCGTGTTTAGGTGGGAGGTGGATTAACCAAATTAAAATTTTGGTTAACCAATTTTGAATTGAATTTCAAAATGTCATCTTTATTAATTTTTTTCAATTTTTCGAAAACTGATTAGATATTTTATTATTTTTTATTTAATTTTTTAAAAATCCATTTAAGTAACAAGTTGTTAAAAAATAGATAAATCAATAACTTAACAAAAATAACTAGATTTGTTACTTAAACCAGTTGTTTTGATTATCTATTTTTCATTTCTGTTTTATGTTCATATATCAATTCAATTCGATTATCAAATAATTTTGAACACCCCAAGTTTGTAGAATTTGTCCGTTTCAAACGTATACTCTCTCTATGGGACAACAGTGATTGCTTATTTCCTCCGGGTCAAGAGGGTCTTTGATTCTGCCATCTTAACTCATTTTATCCTCACATTTTGTTGAAGGCGGAGTGCCCTCTGTTTACACGTATGCCCAGATGTTGTATTTAGTTGAGTTGTGTTCTTGAAGCTGTTAGAAAATTTGTATGCTAAAGAATTATGCCCTTAAGTGAAGGCTTGTATCCTCGTACAGAGCAAGCACATGTATCTCACATTCAGCCAAAAATTCGACGCTTCTTTTGCCCCATAGAAAATACAGTTTAATTTGGGAACCAAGACAATCTGATGATGTACATGTGCAATGCAAAAACAACCTCATAGGCAAAGTTCTTTTACCTCAACTCAAGTGTAATCCAACATCCCGGAGCCCATAACAGAGCTCAAGTAACAACTCCATTCACAAATTGAAACAATCAGCCTTTCTTGGTAGTGAGTTCCTAAGCGGTCAACAGGTGTTTTGGATTGTGAAGCCCAAAACAAAGCTCATGTGTCCAAATTGGACAGTATCTGGTTATTAGATCAGTTTGGTACAAATTTGGTTGATCTGGAAAAGCCGGTTATCCCTGGAGACCAATCTGTGATTAATCTGTCGCAGATTAAAGCCTCCATCTCTCAATCTGTGATTAATTCCGTTTTCTTTTCTATTGTTTTCCTATTCCATCTCACTGTCTTCTGGAAATCTGTCATTAACTCTCTTTTGTTTCCTTTTGTATTTTTTGCTTGATTGGTGGCCTAACAATATCCTCCAAGGAGTGCCGCCTTGTCCTCCAGGTGGAAGGAGGGAAATTGTTCTATGATAACATCAAATTGTTCCCAAGAGCTCTCCCATGTTGGGATATCATTCTATTGAATTAATACATTCATCGATCCATCCAAGTGAGTTTGGGCACTGTTACCAATTTTGCAGAATTTCCACTCTCTCTTTTACTTATTTTATCTAATATCTTAAAAGATTATTATTATTATTATTATTATTATTATTATTATCATTATCTGCAATTAGTAAATTCTCTTCCTGGACGACATCATCATCATTATTAATAAGAACAAAGTAAGTCTGCAAATGTCACAAAAACCTTAGGTCAGATGGCAGTGACTACATTGTCCGTATATCTGATCACAAAATTTCCTCTCCTGGAGATTGAAACCGCCAGTGTTATGGTTCAGTTAGCTTCAATCAATTAGCATGGAAATTTATTGAAATTGCAAGAAAAATGCCCAAACTTTATTGATTAACCTGGAATACAGAAAGGATCTTCGAACCGTACTTCTTTCTTCATTTCTCTATTTCCCTCCTTTGGTTCCGTTTTGTTCTCACTGTTTTCATATCTCCTCGTCCCCACTTTTACCACTGTCCCTACGACTCCTTAAGTTTGTTACACTAACTAAAACCCCTTAACTCAACAGTATGGTACTGAAACGTTATTAAATTGACAGAAATGCCCTTAAGATAAAAAGACTCACATCAGCCGGTTACACCATCCACATTCAGTACCTGCATAAAAATCTCCAGAATCTTTTAACGAGGGCGAATTCTGAGGGACATAAATTCATCACTTTTTTCAGCTATTTCTCAAACAATATTTGCAATCAGAGAAATTATATGGAATGTAATCATGTTGAAAGCAATTCAGGCAGTTGAGAGTGTTCAACCTGAAGAGACTGAGAAGGACCTTGATGCGACTGATGACACTGCTGGTAGACTGGAGAAAGCTATAATTTCCCATGCTATAAGGGATGTTCAGAAAACACTCAAAACAGCACTAACACTAGCAGGTTTACGTAATAAACAGATCAAATCCGAAGTGAAGAAGATGAATTAAAATGCTTGAAATCGTGAAGCCTGTCAAAAGATCAGCTTGATCAACGTTACTGAGGAAGAAACTGGAGTCACCAAAAAATGTTAGGTTGCAGATTATATTAATTATGTCTCACAAGTTTCAATTTGTCATCCCTATTCCTCTGCTCCTTTACTAGCATTGCTTCATCATAAATTCAAAAGATATCAACTGCTGAACTCCTAGTGATTTGTTAAGCTAAATCAATTCCAGGTAAAATGAGGTGATTGTCTTTGTTTGCTTTTGGTCTCACTGTGTTCATTCTTGCAGCTGGCCGGTTTTTAGGCTAAAATGTCATGAGGTTTTTGTGGCCCAAAGCAGCATGAACTGGACCTTGAGAAGATGTCTTCGCATGACTACAGGTCAATCTTTGTGCCTTTATTGAAGTCAAGCTTGAAGGGTTGCTCCTGGATCCTTTGCTTGATCTCTTAGCAAGCTAATCTTTGTGCGTAATAATTGATTTTTGATATTTGGATGTGAATTTAATTTTTTTTTTAAATTTAATACCTGAGAATTTGTCTACCCTTTGATGGGAAATAGTCATTAGACCTAGAAATTTAATATAGTAGAATTTGTCAAAGTCTTTGTTAGGTTTAAGTCACTTTATAATATTAAGTCAATTTTGTTCAGTACTCATCTTTTGGCGTCCTCCAGCCATGGACCGCAATTGGCTCAGCACCAGGACCAGTGGTCCTGCTCAATTATATATATATATATATACGACATCCCAATGTGCTTTGAATGGACCCTTGTGATATATGAAGTTACAATAATTCAGTTGTGTTATCTTTGGCAACAAATTAAAATAGAGGTGGGTGGACCCATCCTTTAACAAAGTGGTAGAGCTCCACCACCACTTTGTAGCAACCCAGACTGTGACCTCGGCCCCACCGACTTGAACTCCTGTAATACTAAAAGAAATGATGTTGTATTTTTCACATTATAATAACTCAATATGAGAAGCGACCCCGTGGATATTTTCACCATTCAATGTGGATATTTTCTCCCTTCAAAATCCACTTGAAAAAAGGCACTATGAGAAGAAGCACAAATTCAATTAAATAAATAAAATATGAAAATTTTAAAATTAATTTTAAATTTTAATAAATAAAAAATGAAAAAATTATTAAATATATCATTTTAAAAAATTATAATAAGATTAATTAGATCTATGAATTTCTGGTATATAAAAATATGTTTTAGATCATAAAATTAAGAAGAAAATCTGTGAAAGTAAAGAATAATCTATAAAAATTATAATAAGATCAATTAAATCCGCGATATTCTGAAGTAGCTTCAGGAGTCGGTTCAGTAACATAGTTTTGCCTACCAAGGACTAATGATGCTACTGCGCTTAGTCATATACATCTTAATATCTGCCCATTCTGTTGCATTGCAGTTTCCGTGGCGGTTAAGACAGCTTTGCGACGGGTGGATGAGCAGATCAGAATTATGGCGGACCCAGAAACATGCTGGAAATCCATGTTTTCTACTTGCCCCTCAGGAGTCGGTTGCTGCCATGCGTGTTGCCCCTGGAATTAGGCCGAATGACATTGCCACCCAAGGTTTCACTTAATGACAAGTCGCCGCCCATAAAACTTTTAAAATT
>JAJEJH010000413.1:24327-38859 GCA_026122585.1 Anacardium occidentale
GAGTCAAAAGATATATTGACTTGATTCAATTTGTATTTAGCCTTAGACTGATTCAATTTGTATTTAGCCTTAGACATTGGGTCAAACTATTAGAATATAATGTTAGAAAGCTATAGGTTTATTCAACCTTTTTTAAAATTCGTTTTTGGATTTTTCTTTTTCGTATTTGATCACTCTAGTATGCCCAACCCAAAGGGAATTCTTTTACGATGATGAGTGGGTGTTTGGTATTTTAAATTAAGATTTGAATTAAATAAATAATTAAAATATTTTATATTTTATATATGATTTAATTAAAATAATTTTAAAATCTAATAAATAAAATAAAAAATGTTTAATATTATTAAAAAATAATTATAATAAGATTGATTTTTATGATATAAAGTATTGAAAAATATTATTTCATCATAGTTGGTATTACCTGCTGTGATAAAAACACTCTTTTCAACATTTCCGAAGGAAACATATAGATTAAGTCATAACACTATATGCGAACCTATAATGGATTATTTGTTGAAAATATGCATCATGTTAATATTAGGTTTAGACCGTACAAATCTTTGTAATAAAATTATAATAATTGATAATATTTTTATGAAAAAAAGTTGTTCTTAATAAAAAAAATCTTTAATCGTGAACATAAACATGAATTAGAATAATAATTTATTGAAAAGTATTAAAAATTTGTAAAGAGTTGTAAGTCAAAGGGAAAGAAGACAAAAAGTGAAGTTTAATAAGTAAATCTCAAGACATGAGAATGAAACTCAATAAGAAGATTTTAAGAGTTGGAAGTTATGACTGTTTTTTAAATTTTAATTAATTTTTAAATATTTTAATATTATATTAATATTATATTATATTTTAATTTTATTATTTTTTAAATATTTATTTAAAAAATAAAAATACTTTTAATTAATTAAATTTTTAATTAATTATTTAATTTAACTATTAATTTTAATTAATAGATTAGTATTTAATTTTTTAAAAATTAATAATAAAATAATTATTTAAAAAAATCTTCAATGCAAATAAGCTGTTTGGCCAAATAAAAATTTAATTAACAGTAATATGCAAATAAGTTGGTATCTAATTTTTTCAACAATAATCCAGCTGTCATTTTCAGACAAGGTAAATGTCGGCCCCACATACTTATCAAAGTATTTCGTTGATATTAATTATATTGGAAAGACATGGGCGTTGGATCTTCTCTCTCTTCAGCTTCTTCATTTCATTTAATGTTCTTACCTGCAAACACTCTGTGTTGCTTCAACACTTGCCAGCTCTGCTTCCGAGAGAAACATACAGATCAGGCCCTCAATCTCTACTTATCCTTGTTCTAAACCTTCCCTTACAATTATTTTCTTTTAACTGTCTATTGTGTCAAATTACTTTCTTTTTTTTTTATATAATTTTCTTTTTTTTATTAGTGATCTATTTGCTTCAAGCTAGAATCTGTTCATTAAGCTTTTCCCTTAAATTTTTGAAAAGAAAAAAAAAAAAGAGTGTCTGTTCAAGTATTTTTAGTGACCTATTTGCGTCAAGCTAGACTACTTCCATTGAGTATTTGCTCTTGAAAACTTTGACTTCGATATAGTTGTTTGTTGTGTCTCTCTCTTTTTCTGTTTTCATTATCGGTTTGCCTTGCTTGTATTCTCTGTGTAAAGCTAGAATTTGTTCATTAAAATTTTCTCTTAAATATTGGAAAAAAAAAAATTGTCTGTTCAAGTATTTTTCGACAATGGCTGAAGAAATAGTTGTGCGTACTGCTGCGGGACTTGCATCAAAAGCTGCAGAGTCTGCATATGATTCACTTAAACAGCCGATGTCTTATGTGTTCAAGTACCAGAGCCTCATCAATGACCTCAAGACTCAAGTTGAGGAGCTCAGAATTAAAAGAGAAACAGTGAAGAGACCTGTAGAGTTGGCTAAAAGACAGGGGGAAGAGATTTATGAAGTTGTTCAGAAATGGCTAGGTGATGTAGATGAGTTCACTGAAACGGTGGCAAAAGCCATCATTGAGGATGAAGATAAAGCAAACAAGGGCGACTGTTTCAGATTAGGGTCATGTCCTAACTTGATTCAACGTTACAAGCGTGGAAAGGAAGCAGTGAAAGCCGCAAAGAAGGGTGCCGATCTGCTGGAGACATCCAACTTTACTAGCGTTTCCTTCCGTCCTGCTCTACAGAGGACAGAATCCATGTATGTAAGAGGCTATGAGGACTTCGATTCTAGAGTGCAAGTTTTTCAAGAAATTATGGACACATTGAAGGATGGTAACGTTAACATGATTGGGGTGTATGGTATGGGAGGTGTGGGTAAAACCACTCTAGTGAAAAACGTAGCTTGGAAGGTGAAGGAAAACAAGTTATTTCAAGAGGTGGCCATTGCTGAGGTAACGCAAACCCCAGACTACAAAAAAATTCAAGAGCAACTTGCTTCCGATTTAGGCTTGGAATTCAGGCAGGAGGAGAGTGAATATCAGAGAGCCCGTCGACTGCGGTACAGGATAAAGAAGGAGACGAATTTACTTATTATATTGGATAATGTCTGGACAAAAGTTGACTTGGATGCAATTGGAATTCCTTTCGAGGATGGTACGAAAGAAAGAAAAGATGATAAGGCCAGGCCATGCACAATGTTGTTTACTTCTAGAAATCGGGATTTGTTAGGCAAAGATATGAAGACTCAGAAGGACATATTCATTGGTCCTCTATCTGATGGAGACGCACGGAATTTGTTTTGGAAGATTGTAGGTGACTCTGCAGAAAGCTCTGATCGCCGTTCTGTAGGAAATGAGATTATTACAAAATGTGCAGGTTTACCACTTGCAATTTCAACAATTGCTAATGCATTGAAAAAGGAGGATCTTCACGCTTGGACATATGCCTTGGCTGAAATAAAAAGATCTAATCCAAGACATATTCTAGATATGGATGAAACTTTGTATGCAACTTTAGAGCTGAGTTACAATTTTCTGAAAAGTGAGGAAGTTAAATCACTATTTCTGCTTTGTGCTCTAATAGGTCATCCTGGTGGTAGTTTGTCCCTTAATGACCTATTAAAATATAGTATTGGTTGGAATTTGTTTGGAGATGTTTATACATTGGAAAAAGGAAGGGATAAATTGCGGACGTCGATAGATCGTCTCAAAGCTGCTTCTTTATTGATGGATGGTGACTATGGCAATAGAGTTAAAATGCATGATGTTATTCATGCTGTTGCTGTATCGATTGCATCAGAGAAGTTGATGTTTAATATTCAAAATGTCACCGGCTTTGGGGAGAAAATATCAAAAGATCCAACTGCTATATCTTTGCCCTGTATAGATTGTGATGAGCTTCCTGAAAGGTTAGGTTCCTCCAAACTTGAGTTCTTCTACGCAATTACAGAAAATCTTTTCCTACAAATTTCAGATGCCTTTTTCGAAGAGACGAAAAAACTCAGGGTTTTAGATCTTACCGGATTTAAATTATCGTCGTTACCTTCATCCATTTCTTTCCTAAATAATCTTCAAACATTGTGTTTGGACTCCTGTCAATTAGGGGATATAAAAATACTCGGAGAGCTAAGAAAATTGGAAATTCTTAGCTTGTTGCATTCTGATATTGAACAGTTGCCTGCAGAAATTGGACAATTGACTCGGTTGAAATTGTTAGATTTGAGCAATTGTTCAAACCTAAAATACATTGCACCAAATGTCATCTCCTGCTTGTCTCACTTAGAAGAACTATATATGGGCCATTGCTTCGTTCATTGGGAAGTTGAAGGAATGGATTATCAAGGACGAAGAAATGCTAGTCTTGGAGAATTAAAAAGGTTGTCTAACCTAACAGCTTTACATCTTCATATTCAGGATGCTCAAGTCATGCCACAAGACTTGTTCTTTGAGAAATTGAAAAGTTATAAAATATTTATAGGAGATAAATGGGAGTGGTCTGGAAATTATGACCTTTCAACTTCGAAAACATTCAAGTTGAAAATACGTGATAGTATTTATTTGGGGCAAGGGATTAAAAGTTTGTTGAAGATGACTGAAGATCTTTCTCTAGAGGAAATACATGGAGTTAGATATGTTCTTTATGAACTTGATGTGGATGGTTTTCCATATTTAAAGCATCTGCATGTAGAGGATGGTTTTGATATTTTATATATCATAAGCTCAAATGTTTGGAAACTAGCCTTTCCTAAGTTAGAGTCTTTGATCCTTTGTAATTTGATTAAATTGGAGAAGATATGCCATTGTCAACTCAATGCAGGGTCTTTCAGCAAATTAAAGACCATAAAAATAGAAAAATGCAATAGATTGGAGTATCTCTTTGCATCCTTCATAGCAAAAAACCTTTTATGGCTACAAAAAGTTGAAGTGACTGATTGTAACAAGCTTATAGAGATTTTTGGCGAAGAAAGTAATGATCATGGTGATGAAATTGAAGCAAATGATGAGACTTTGTTCAGTCAATTGTGCTCTTTGACACTACAACACCTACCCAAATTCATAAAGATCAGCTCTGACACGAGGGTATGTTTTATTTTTTCATCTTTCATTTTTTCTTTTAATGTGAAAAGGAGTATTCTTTTTAGTTTTCAAGTTTTGTTTAAGGGCAATATTTGTTTATACAGGTTGTCTTTCGAAGATTGGAGAACTTGAAACTATGTTCAATTAATTTTGAGAATACATTGCTTGAACAACGTTTATCAATGTTTTCTTATAGTCATTGCTTAAAATGCTTATCCGTGGAGGAGTGTAATGGCTTGAAATTTTTGTTTTCATCCTCTATGGTCCATAGTCTTAATCAACTCCAAAAGCTTGTGGTGACGAATTGTAACTCAATGGAAGTAATAATCGACTCAAAAGGAGTAGGAGGAGAAAAAACAATTGATGTGAGTTTCCCTAAGCTATTTTACATGAAGCTTGAATGCTTGCCAAAACTCACAAGTTTTGGCACAGGGAATTCAATTGAATTCCCCTCCTTAAAAGAACTTCACATTGAAAGTTGCTCTAATTTGAAGACATTCTTCAACCAATCTTTTTATTCTGATGCGATGATAGAGGAGCCCAAAGAAGAAGCGAACTCGAATAACTATTTTATTGATATAATTCCGCTTTTTAACGACAAGGTAATTAATTTATTCTTGATCGTAAAACATTATGTTGCGGATGACTTGGTCAATGTGAGCTTGTGGGTCTTTTAAACCAAAATATTAACATCACGAATTGTTTGCTGCAGGTTGCTTTTCCAAGCTTGGAGAAGATGGTGCTCTTACACTTGGATAATTTGCAGTTGATATGGCGCAACCAAAAACTTCATGAGGAATTCTTTTGCAAATTAAAAGTAGTGAGAGTGGAATCTTGTGACAGGTTAGTGACTATTGTTCCATCTGGTACTCCAGGATATCTCACCTTCCACAATCTTGAGATATTGATTGTTAGGAATTGTCGGAGTCTGAAAAGTCTCTTTCCAGTTTCTACGGCTACTGGTCTTGTGCAACTTGATTTGCTATGGATAAGCAATTGTGGCTTGGAGAAAATTGTTTCTGAGGAGAATGTTAACTCGACACCAACGTTTTCGTTTCCAAAATTAACATATATCTACCTTCAGGAATTGGATGAACTTAAATGTTTCTACCCGCAGTTGCATACAATAGAGTGGCAAATGCTAAGACAATTGTATGTATATGATTGCAAGGAGATAAAAGTATATGCTCAAGCCATAGATGGGGAGTGGAAGCCTGCCCTTTTTTTGCTGGAAAAGGTATGATTTCAATTTCATCCCTATTGACTCACAAATAAAGCATTGTTACATTATCTAGATTGATTTGATTATCACCCTTGTATTAGGGGTTGCACTCTTTTATATGATTGGTGTACAAGTAAGTATCCAGCTCAAAAGACAAGCCCAATACGTAGAGCAACTCTTCCCATATATAAACACAAAGACCTTCTGTTTACCAATTGATGTTTAGTTAGATAACAATTTGGGCTTAAAAAGTTAGTGCACCAACTCAAAATTAAGATTTAGTTTAGGCGTCAGTCAATAAATTTGTTTTTCTTTGTAAATTTATTGAGTTAATAAATATTAATCAACTGAATATTTGAGTTTCAACATATTTTTCATTTTGTTGATAATAAATTGTTGTTGATTTACGTAATTCTTGTTTAAAGTGTATATTCACTTCCTAAGATATTTACTTAATTAATAATTTTAAATATATCAATAAAGTAAAAGTTAATGTGTAATATGAGTTGCACACATTGTAAACCAATTTCTCTTTTCATTTATATATATTAAAATTTGGCTCATAATGGTAGATAAGACCTTTGCCTTGTATGTTTCCATTTAAAGCAAGATAATTTACATTATTTCCAAATTAAAGATATGGTCGCATATGTTTTTGCTTGCTTATATTAAGATGCATATAACATGTAACTCCTGTACTTTTTATTTATAAAAATCCTAGTTATGTACTTGTTATTCGTTGATGAGTGAATGCTCACCCCTACTTATTTACTTATGAAGGTCATACCAAATTTAGAGGATTTGGGTCTAGACGCTCTTGACTTCAAGTTAACATTCCTCCACAATGATCTAGCTGAGAGCTTTGGCAAATTGAAAGTACTTTGGCTGCGTAACTTTGATGATGGATCTTTTGCTTCTGTGTTCAATTTCCTTCAAAAATTAAATTGTTTGGAATCACTTGGTTTTAGTGGTAATAGTTTCGAAGAGCTATTTCCCTATGAACAGGGACATATATGGAAACAAGATTTCCGAGGGGACACATTTCTTCAGAATCTTCAAACATTACGAGTAAAGTATTGTCATTGTTTGAAAATTGTAATGCCGTTCGGAACATCTTTCAAAAATCTTAAAACCTTGGAGGCATCTGATTGTCGTGGGTTAACGAAGGTACTAACATGCGAAGCAGCCAAAACCCTTGTCAATCTCACAACATTAAGAATAAGAGACTGCAAGTTAGTAACAGAGGTAATAGTAAACGAGGGAGATAGAGAGGAAGAGATTGTTTTTGGCCAATTGAAAGTTTTGGAGCTTTACCTTTTATCAAGCCTGGCATTCTTCTGCTCAGCCAATTACTCGTTAAAATTCCCCAATTTGGGGCAAGTTATTGTGAATCAATGCCCAAAATTAAATATCTTTTCGCAAGGGGAGTTAAGTACACCTTTGCTGAAGAAAGTCCAACTGTCAGAAGAAGATGAAGAGCAAGAATATTTTTGTAAAGATGATCTCAATTCTACCATTCAACAAATGTTCTCTGATATGGTATGTACTCGATCATAAAATCATTGCTTTTTTTATTTTCATTTACAGCATTGCCATATATATATACATATATATATGTATATATTTACACATATGTGTGTGTGTGTGTGTGTATAACAATAACAACTTAAGGGTAACATGATAATTTACTATCCATTAATTTAAAAAAAATAAAAATAAAAAACAATTACTTTACAAATCAAAACTCAAATGTTATAAATATAAAAATTTAATCCTTAAAAATGTTTAAAAACTTACAAGTCAATTTCTAAGAATTTTTCAAATCCTTATATATTTTAAAACTATCATATAACTTCAATAATTGTGATATTACATTTACAATCGTAATTTATTGTATTATGTTCAATTTTTTGGAAGAGTAACTGTCATTTTAAAACTATCATGGGCAAATTATATTTCAAACACTTTTTTTTTTGTCTTATGGCATTAATATTAAAAAAAAAAATTATAAATATAAAGCTGCACTATTTATTCATGTACAAATATGGGGCATAGGACTTATTCCCACCCAAGGTTTCTTTTAAAGACAAAGTCTCATTCATCAATTTTTTAGAACCCAAACATCCATCCGTTGACCATTTTTCATCCAATTCTTTTAATATTTTTGATAAAATGACTAACATACCCTCATAAAAATTATAGTAAAAATGTAATTTAATATTTAAAATAAATATTTAAAAAAATATAAAAATTAAAATTAAAATAAAGTAATCACTACTATTGATAGTGCCTTTGGTGGTCGTGATCACCAAAAATGAACCAAATGGTTAGAAATGACCACCTTGTTCACCAGAGCGGACAGATCTGACCGTCCCATTTGACAGAGGTGGTTGGCTGTTTTTCTAATTTTTAAATTTTAAATTTTTTATAATTTATAATTTTTTAAAATTTTTTATATTTATTAAATATTTGTTATTATTTATTTTAATATTTTTATACAATTTATTTTATTATTTTTTAAAAATCTTTTTATTAAAAAGAAAAAAATACACTTCTAATTGTTAATATTTAATCGTTAACTTTTAAGCTTAACCTTTGACTTTAGTTAATAAATGGATGTTTGGGTTTTAAAAAGTTCAAAAGTAAAATCTTATCTTTAAGGAAAATCTTGGATGGGAATAAGTCCTTAGGCCTATACATATTGCCTATGTTCTTTGCTTCTTGTCTAGTAAACAGCGGCACAAGATTCAAATTGTTCCATGGATTCATGTGAAAGTTGTTGATTCGGAGTTAATACGTTATTCTCTAAATTGAATATTAACATGAGTTCTTAATTTTAACTTAACTTTCTTTGTTTTGGCCCCCTAAAAGTCAAAATATTAATTGTCCTTTGTTTTAATTAATTTAATATTTTTCGTTTCATAGGTTAGCATTTGTGGCTCAGAATATTTGACACTCTCTGAATTCCCCAACTTGAAGGAAAAAATATGGTATGGTCACTTGCCAATCAATTTATTTTGGAATTTAAAGTTGTTAGTGGTGGATAAATTTTTAGATATATCAAGTGGCATTCCACTCAAAGTGTTATGCCAGTTCAAAAATCTAGAAATTTTGGATGTAAAGAGTTGTGAGTCACTAGAACAAGTGTTTGACTTGGAGGAAAATCAAGAAGAAATTTTGGGCTTAAAGAAATTGAAATCATTGAAAATTGAGAATTGCAACAGCTTGAGTTGCATATTTACTCCATCTGTACTGTTGGGTCTTGTTCAACTCCAAGAGATAGAGGTGAAAAACTGTGCTTTGATCGAAGAAATCATAAAAAAGGAAGGGGAAAAAGATGGAGTGAGTGATAAAATTATAATCCCTCGATTGAACTCTGTTAAGCTTGAGTCGTTGCCTAATTTGACAAGCTTCTATTCGGGAAGTAATGTTTTGGAATGTCCTCCCTTGCAAACTATTATTGTTAAGGACTGTCGAAAGATCCATATGAAGCAGTTTAGTATTCATCTTGCATCCCTTTTCACTGTTAAGGTAAGTTTGTTTCAATTCTTTTTACACTATGATATGTTTTATCATCTAAATTCTTATATATTGGAAACAAATGAAGTTTTTTTTTTTTTTTTTTTTATATAAAAACAAAAACATTTTATATCCCTGCAGGCTGTGTTACCCTGTTCGGAATCATCTTGCTTCCAGAAATTAACAGTCTTGAGCATCGATGGCTTTGAGCATTTAAAATATTTATTCCCATCGTCAGTGGTCAAAAGTCTTTTCAGACTCAAGGAGCTTGAGATATCTAACTGTAAGTTAATGGAAAGAGTAATAGATGAAGATGAAGAGAGATCAAGTACGATGCTGTTTCCTAGGTTATACCAGCTGAAGCTTAGAGATCTTCCAAAGCTCACAACATTCTGCAACAGTACTGCAAATTTGGTTGAAATGTCCTCCTTATTCAGACTCTGGATTGACAACTGCCCGGGTATTCAAACATTCATCTCCAATTCTGTATTTGGTGACATGATGGCATCAAGCAAAGGTCCTGTTGGAATGAATGCAAAGGAGAACTCTACTTGCATACATTCTCTTTTTGATAAGAAGGTGATCCGTCTCTTTATTTTGTTTTCAATTTTTTTCCCATTCATCATATCAAATTTATAATTTTTAAAGTTACTAACAATGGATGTCTATGTTATAATTGTAATTTGAAATCTTCAGGTAAGACTCCCTAGTTTGGAGAGATTGCAAATCAGTCATTCTGATGAATTGGTAAAGATCTGGGACGATCAGGTCTTGTACTTGAGAAAAGCTCTAGCGTGGAGGAAATTGTTGCCAAGGAGGAAGCAATCCCTAGGTTTGTGTTCTCCGAATTAATGTGGATGGATCTTAAGATGCTACCAAGTCTCAAAAGTTTCTACCCAGAAATACATATTTCAGAGTGGCCAGTTTTAGAAGTGTTGAAGGTACATGGATGTGATAATGTGGAGATCATTACTTCATACTTATTGAGCGTCCGAGGGAGTCATGGAGACAGTCAACAAACACTGTTCTTTGTTGACAAGGTTTGAACATCAAGTACTCAATTAAATCATATCTATAATTTAAAAAGTAGAAAGCAGTATTACTAATTTTGCAGAATTCTGACTCTCTTTAACTTACTTTATCTAATCTCTTAAAAATTACTACTAAATTTATTACTAGCAATGCGTAAATTTTATCACTAGACAACATTATGATTTTTCTTATTATAGATAAAGTAAATCTGCACATATCACAAATTTCACCTCCTTTGTTTTCTGTTTCAACACTTGTTTTGTGATTGACTGATTTCTCAGGATGCATTCCCTAGCTTGGAACTACTAGAATTATGTGTAATGTCAAGGTTATTGCGACTGTGGAGAGGAAATTTTCAGTATAGCAATGCTTTTCAAAGTCTCAGGAGTCTAAAAATGTCAGAATGTGGCAGTTTAGAAAATTCATGGTTCTTATCAATGTCCTTCCAGAATTTGGATACTTTGCAGATTTCAAAGTGTGATGAATTGAGATATTTACTTACTCCCTCAAAAGCTAAAGCTCTGGATCAACTTACTAGAATGAATGTATCTGATTGCAAAATGATGGAGGAAATTATAACGCATTCAGGAGATGAAGAAACAGAGAATTCAATTGTTTTCAGCAAATTAAATTGTTTGGAACTTCTCTGTTTGCCCAGCCTTAAAAGCTTTTGTTGTGGGGGTTATTCTCTTGAATTCCCATTCTTGAAAGAAGTAATTGTCAGTAAGTGTTTGGAGATGGAGACCTTTTGTCATGGAGTTTTAAGCACACCAAAGCTTGAAAAACTACAGCTGACAGGAGTAGAGGATGAAGTAGAAGAATTTTGGGAAGGCAACCTTAATTCCACGATACAATACTTTTTCAAAAATATGGTATATTATTCTTGACTCACTAAAATACCTCATGCATTTGTACTGTTTGGTGAATTAAATTGATTGGGTCCATGTTTTCTTTTATTTTCTTAATCCAATGTGCTTTGCTTTATGATTGCAGAATGCGCGGAGCTCCTAAGAAGATTGAGGTCATTCCTTGAAACAGGGCATGGTACAGCATGACTCCGTTTCCTCCAGGTAAAGAGGGTCGTTGTTCCTGCCATCTCAACTGACTTTATCTTCACATTTTGTTGGAGGAGGAATGCCCCCTGTGTACACATTTTGTTCTGTTGTTGTTGGATTTGTTTTATGTATTCAAGTTTCCACCAGTCGCCAAACACTTGGGCAAACAATATGCAGCTTGTTAGGACTCATATTTAGGTGGGAAGTGGGCGGACTCATATTTAGCCACTCTCATCCATTTTAATGTCTATTGAATTGATGCAGATAGATTTATTGTCTATTCTCTTAAATCTTTTTTTTTTTTTTTTTTTGGTAATTAAAAAATTTATAAAAGAAAAACGGGCAAGCCCGATACAAAGAAAGCGCAGCAAAAAGCCCGCAAAAGTCCAAAAAAGGAAAATCTATCCATCCCTCTTGAGCGTCTACCTTGTTCGAAAGAGATCAAGAGAATATACAAGTCAATAAACAAACCATTTCTTAAGCTAAAGCTAAAAAAAATGAATATAAAACCAACCCCAAAAGAGCAGCCCTAACTAAGGGATACAAACAGCCCAATCTAAGAAAAAAGGCAACAGCACCCAAAAACAGCCCAGGCTAAATAAAAACAAGCAGCCCAAGCAAGTTAAAGCTAAATATACATTTACAAAATGAGTTGCCCATTGCAAGCAGACCAGCCAACTAGAGAGAGTGGAGAACCTCCTACTGCAGCCTAAAAGTCCAGCAGCACAGCTGGGAAAACCACCATTTTCCCCAGCCAATGCTGTCCCGTAATTAATCCACCTGAATGCACATTGATAAGCATTAAAAGCCCGTTGAGATGTGTCTTCATGCCAGAAAAAAAGTTTCCAATTGCCTTAAAAAAAAAAAGGCCCTCAAAGCCTCCCAAAATCCTTTACAAACAACCAAGTAAAACCTGGAAATTTTCCAGATTTTACTGTTCACAGACTGAAACCGTGAACAGTAATATCTGGGTTTTCCAGAATTAAAGCCTCTGAAAGCAGCCTGAACACCCTGTGAACCCAGCCGAACAACACCCCACAAGTGTAATTTTTCCCATGCTTAACATTCGAAGCCATTCGTCATTGATCGGATGTGATTCGACTCGAAAGGGTAGCAGGAGCCCTATTTGCATGGTTGTGGATAAAATGCAGCCACCTAATTCAGCTCACATGGTCAAAAGCTACCCAAAAAAACAGCCAAATAACCCAGGTTTCATTGCCACAGCATGTGAGGACACTATAACTCAACACTTTCAGGTCACCAACCATGCAAATATGGAAAAGGACAGTTAAGTCACAAAAGGACTTTCCTTTGCTTATCCAAGAAACATAATAAATCATGCAAAACAATAAACTTGTTAGTAAAACCCCTCTCTCCTGTCTCACTCTGCTATTTCCCAAGGCACTAATGTAGTCTTGGTTACTATCTCTCCAACAGCCCTCATGAGTCCTCCACCACCAACTACTCCATAAAAGGAAGAAGCAAGGAAGATTCATGGCATTTGAAAACAATCAGAGGAAGAGACCAATTTATGACAAGAGTATCATTCTGACTAGACAAAGGGAAGTTTCTTAACTCAGCACATCTATCCCTTATGACTCTTCTAGTGATTTCACAAACCCTCTCCTTAGTCAAAGAACCCCTCCCAAAGATCCTATTGTTTCTTTCTCTCCAAATGTTATAGACTACGGCAGCAAGACTCATCTTAGCAATAGTGGATCTAAGTGAGTTCCCTTTCCACTCTCTAGTAATCTCTACAATATACTCATCCCACCTCTGGCTTCTATAGCTAAGGTTGCTCCGGCTAAGAATATTGCTCCAAATAAAACCACTATAGTCACATTGAAAAAAGAGATGATCTAAATTTTCATCAATCAATCCACATAACACACAAGTAGAGTTAGAGCAAACTCCATACCTTAGCAAATTATCTCGGGTGGTCAGTCTCTTTCTCAACGCAAGCCAGAGAATGATGGCATGACGAGGGATGTGTTTTTTGTGCCAAATGAGGTGAGCCCACCCAGCCATGTCACTCTTTTTCCTAAATTCTTCCCAAGCCGATCTAGTAGAGAAGTTGCCATTTGAATTCGGCTTCCAAATGATCTTGTCATTACCATCAATCGGCTTACTTAACATAGCACCCTTCACTTCTATCATCTCACGAGAGTTACTCGGTGGCCAGTTCCACTCTCCATTCGCCATAATCTCTTTGACCTTAGCAAACTTGCTCAACCCTGAGTCAAGGATGATGCTTTCGCCATATTTTTTTGCCAGAGGCCCAAACGGATGCCAATTATCCCACCAAAGGTGGGTATTTTCCCCATTACCAATCAGATGGCTAATTTTGTTTTGCATATCATCTCTTAGCTTAAGGAGCTTCTTCCACCACCAAGGGTTGTCACTAGTGCTCTGAATATTCCATATGCTCTTATTCCTAACTCTATTTTCTTTAACCCAATCAACCCAAATAGATGAACTCTCAATTTGAACAATTTTCCATAAATGATGAGCCATGGCAGCCTTGTTCCAATCTTTGCTTACTTTAATCCCCAGCCCACCTTCATTATAATTCTTGCAAACCTCCTCCCAAGCAACTTTAGCCTTGCCCAAGTTGAGATCTCCACCACTCCAAAAGAAGTTTCTGAGTTTGGCATCAATATCTTTGAAAACTTTGTTAGGGAGGAAAAAGTGGGAGGCCCAGAAAACTTGAATGCTAAAAAGGATCGCTTTAATAAGAACCAATCTTCCGGCATAGGAAAGATGTCTACTCTTCCAAGACAAAATGCATCCCAGAATTTTGTTGATGAGAGGCTTACAGTCTGCTTCAGATATTTTGGAAGACACCATAGGCACTCCAAGATACCTAAAAGGAAAGGAACCTTCCTCAAACCCAAAGATATTGACAAGCCCCATCTTCTCTTCTCTATTCACCCCAGAATCTTTTCTTCTTAAAATCTGTTTGGTTGTTAATTGTTGGTTCTTAGCAATTTAATATTAGCTGAAGGGGTGCTCAAAACCAGGTCATTATTTTGATTCGAATCGAATTTTAAGTTTAGAGAAAATTATATACCAAATCAAACTAGTTTAGGATTAATTGGTTTTAAACCAAACAAAAAATATTGATTAATCAAATTAAAATTTTAGTTAACCAATTTTGGATTGAATTTCAAGAAGTCATCTTTATTATT